>JAOUZG010040215.1:8089839-8108575 GCA_026289955.1 Argiope argentata | reverse complement strand
ATATATATATATATAATATGGGGAGAGAGTGAGCTAATAGTAGGAACTGAAGAAATGGAAGGGGGACATAGAGAACTAGAGAGTGCGCATTATTGAGGTAGACAAGGACTACATGGGACTGCTGTATTCAAGAGGAGGACAAATATTTGATATTCAAATATTAGGGAAAAGAAAGAGTTTTTAAATTGCTCCACTTGCTGAATTTAATTCAACAAATTAATAATTCTACTTCACAAAAAGGATGTTATTCTTTATAGACATTTTCTGTCCAATTATTTTCCGTTTTATTTAGAGCTATAAAAATTCCCCCCTTTCCCTGACTCAATTTTTATTTTTCAACTCAAAAAAGCAAAATAATTATTTTGATAAGGGACATTAAAGGGATTTTTCTCTCTTCTAAATGCCATAAACAACAAAATTCCAGCCCGAGCCAATCGAAACGTCGATATTTTAAAAATGTCCTTGCAGATATAATGGTTCGGGTATTGTTTCGGCAATTATCAAACAACTATCGCCGAAAAGCTAAATGATTTGAAATAACGCAATTTAATCATTCTCAGCGGGCATAATCACATCGCGTGACAGATTTTTCAAGCTGTGGACCTGCACGCTTTCGCATGGCTGTTGATCCTGTGTACCATGCAGCGAGGTGACACTATTCCGGCCGACTCCAATCTATCATTGGGGCGTTAACTGTCTCCTGACTGCACGGGTAACGGCGAAAGAAACCTTTCAGGATCAATTGGTTGGTATTTGTCCTTCTGAAAGCAGAGGGAAATTTGTATGTCCCAAACTGGAAATTGCTTGCTCAGGGATAAAACAAAATGTATTCAGAGTCAATTTATTTTTGAAAATTATACTATAGGCGCCAGGTACAGGAGAGTTCTGTTTATCGATAAATATAATCGGTGAAATTAAAATTTTTTTGGGAATTGTCTATATAATTTATAGACAATCGGTTATTTAATGGACGAAGGAATAAATTTAGCTTCAACTCAGTGAGAGTTTTAAATGCTCTGAAATGAGTAATTTATGCTAATTGGTTCTATTTTAATTTAAGCAAATGAAACGTTACCTGTTATTGAACGTCTATTGATTATATATACGTTCTCTTATTTTATTTTTAATACATAGAGTTGATAATATTGGAATGATAAATTAGTTTTATTTATTTGAATTTGTTCTATTTTTCTCTATGTTTACCATTTATGTCATTTATTTTTATTTATAAGTATGGTCTATAACGTTCCATATATTTGTTCTTTTTTTAAGAATATAATATCGGATTTTAAGTAATATAATATTAGGATTTAAGTCGTATGATTCTGGTCTTTTATATAATTTTATAGTTTTTATATTTTAAATATTCTAATAATTTATAAACTGTTAAATTTTGGTAAATATAATACTATCATAAATATTATATTACATTTTTAAAATATTCGCATATATTTTGTCTAATGTAGTGAAATTGTGCATGAAACGAATGTTATGCTCAGCAATCAGCTTATTAAAAAGTATTTTTGAAAGGAATACGCAGTGCTACACACGTTAAGAGTTTACATTGATATGAGTGTATGTATTGTGACTAATGACACCTGCCGTCGACGAGCTTCCGCTGGTACGATCAGCAGATTTAAAGTCTAAGAAATGCATCTCTTTGTTTTACAAGTAGCGCCATCTAAGGCCAAGAGTACGACTTAACTACATAACCCTTTTTAGGGGGCGGACAACATTCACATAAAGTCATTGATACATCTCAGATCGTAATTTAGACCTGGAACGAATTTAGAGAACGATCACCTCTGACACAGTACCCCAGTGATATTACTCTCGATATGGAGGACTTTGCGACCACGAACAGATTTAACGAGCGCCAATCGCCATTCACTCGGGGAATCTTTTGTTCGGTGTACTTCGAACCCGTAACCTAAGAAGTACGAGCCCAATGCTCTATTGGCATCCCGACCATATTGATATTCATAGGTAATGATATAGATAAGAAATTAGCCAGAATCTAAGATAAAGACAACAGTTTTCCAATTTTACAATATCACAAGGTTCGTCTCATATTACTATTTTCCAGCTCCATATTTTCCGTTTTTAGAGGCGATATTTTATCACCAATTTTTTTTCATTTTTCTTAATAGATGCTATTTTTTATAATGTCAAATGTTTATTTTCTTGTATACACAAAGATGAAATATTGCAAACGTCATGTAATTCGAACTTCAACTTTTGACGTATTTTCCTGCTTAAAAATGAAAAACACATTTTCAGAATTGAATCTTTCAGCCTATTTATTTGCCTACAAACACAACAACTCAAAATTGCATTGAGTGATACGAATGAATCTTAACATATGGATCAAACACCAAATTCACTGATTTCAATCAATTTTGAAAGAAATCCATTTAGAGAAATTCTATCTGTCTATCTGTCTGGTAGTTCGAGTACAAGTGAGCTCAACTACCAGAATACGTAGACAACTAGATAAATAAATTTTGATGTGTGTTTTGCATCATACTGAATAAATTTAATGTAAATATATTAGATTATTTGGTTTTTGTATGGTTATTTCAGTAATCTCAACAAGCTTCTCAGAGCCGATCTTTTGTGTTCAGGGCAATTTTTAATGCATGGAACTAGAAGAAAAACTAAATGTCTAGAATCTAAGATGTAGATTTCTTAAAAATTTAGAAACAAATCTGTCATAGAATTGACCTTCTGTCAATGCATTTAGGTTTGCACTTTTCCAGCATGGAAATACGATAACTTTAAAACTCAAAGATTTAAATATATGAAATTTGTATGTTATTTTTTATGTTTATATTAAAATTTTGGTTTTGTAAAGCTGGAAGAAGGCATTTCAAAATATATATTCGCTTTCTTGAAATTTTTTGTATGCAAGGAAGCAATCGCAAAAAATCTTCAAAGATCACACAATAGAGTCAGTAAATACCAAAGATCTTATTTTCGATCTATAACCTAACCAATCAAAGACCCGTTTTCTATTAATACTAATATTCGATAATGCCACATAAGACGCTAGCAGTCTCATATCCAGAACCACGATTTTATGCATGGGAGGAGAGATAATAATTAATACTCTTACTCTTAAAAAATTAAATAACAATAACGATTTTTTGGGAACACGAAATCGCACTCTTTTATAATCAGGAATAGAAATTTCTAGTAATTACTAACAATTTTTATGAATTATGTTGTTTAATCTTTGATTCTGTGTACATTAAAGGATTCATTTGGAAAAGTGAAGAAAAATAATAAAAGGATAGATTTGGAAAAATTCAGATGAAGTAGGGAAATTATAATTTTTTATAACAATATATTTTTGATTGAAAAAACTGTCATGTATCTATTTTATTTAAATTTTTTTATATTTAACCATCTGCAATTAATCACATTTTTTCTGTTTCCTTGTTTTGAATTAACTACTTTATTTAAACGTGACATTTAGGACTGAATATAAAGTTTCCCGATATATATTTCAATTCTCTTTATAAATATTATAGCATTTCGATTGCTTAGTATTGTAAGTTTGATATAATTTATAACAACTTTTCCAAGTTTTTGTATTTCACACCGTTTATTGTTTTATTGTGAAATTTCGTTTTATGTAAATGCAAATTCAATTTAACACACTTTTTGGATGTTAATTCTGTTTTCTATATGAACGAAAGCTTCTTCATATTAAAATTACTTCTTTCAAATTATTTACTTTTTGTATTAAGCAACTCCTCGAAAATTCAAAGAAAATATTAAATTTTCCACCTTCGTTGAGTAATACGTGTAGTTTAATCATTTTGAAAAGTATTTTATTTTTTCATTCTATATTATAACTGAAAGGAAAAGTAAGAAATAGGTAAATTCCCCCGTTGAGCAATTAAAAGGGGCAGTTCCAATGAATATTTTTTTCCTGTTGTATAGTATTATTGAATTAGATGCCGAGATAACATACATATTTTGTAAAGAATTTTAGTTTTTTTTATATAATGTTACTGCACGTGATATAAAGTGAAAATAAAGTAAATTTTTTTCATCTTTTTTTTAACTCTTCACTAATAATTGCATGCGATAAGAACTGGAGATCCCATGGTCTATGAAGAGAAAGAAAAGAAATTTTCCTTTTTTTATTCGTGTTCTTTTTCCTAAAAGTCCGATTATAAGAAATCGATTTTGTTTAATCGTAATCTAAAGTTTAAATAACAATTTATTGATACTTTAATAGTTTTGTGTATTAATATCATACTCAATGTGAACACTCAGATTTTATGTTTCGATAAAGCACGTTATCTAATACTCCATGTTTCTATTGGGTTAAAAAAACTTACCACATATTAAAGATAACGGCAAAATACAAGTATAAATTGGATGAAATATCAAACTGATCACGAGAATCACCATGATACACTGACGGTAATAATTACAAATGGTTTTGCCAATAGTGGAAAGATTGCAATTTACAGGACCAATCTAAGTGGATATGCTTGTTTGTGTAGGTTTATTGGTTTGGTAATCTGGGCAAGAAATTCAACGAATCATTCTTCTTATGAAGGCTGGGAAGATACTACTGCCAAGCAAATTCATTTATCGGGCAAATAGATTGATTAACGAGCAAAATTTTTCCGCTGATGGTGGCAACGGATGTTTACATAGTCCGTGTTTTGCAACATGATGAAGGAGCTGACTATACAAATATTAGGTTATTTGCCTTGCGTAAGTTGGTTTATGTAGTCTTAACAGCCTTCCAAGTGACTGTCTTTTATGTCAGGGGAAAATTTTGATACATGGAGGTGGAAGAAAATATACAGATAAGTAGAAATTAAATTCAATTTGAAAGCAAGACATATTTAATGAAAATAGAGGATTAACTTCCAAATTATTTAAGACTATTTATCTATCATTAGTTTGATCAAGAATTTTATTTCGGTTTAGTACAATGAATTCCATTTCTTGCTGATATTATCACATAAAGGGAAATTAATTTATTGTTTGTAGTAAATTAATATTATTTCGTTTTAACAGTTTTTATCCTTTTTTATTTATATACTATATATTTGCACATTTTAATATTAATTAAATAATTACTATAATTGGTTCTCACTGACACCCTTATGCATCTATACTTCTGTGATGAAAGCTATCCACTTCGTGTGGATGTTTATTTTTGCACAATCGTAAGTAATGGAGGCGTCAGGTGTGAGAGCCGATGTCTGAGGGATTTTCTGTCTGATGACAGTACGCTCAGATGATGTAAGACGCGAGGTGAAAAAACGTGTGTGGATTTGAACGAGAATGATTCCTTAGTGTTTTATTTTTGAGGATGCTATCGTAACAATCTTCTTGTAATAACAAATCTTTTCCTCCTTGATGGTGACTCGAATGAGATCAGCGTCCTTGGAATAAGCAAGCTTCGTACAGCTGTTGTGGCGCCTCTACTGGCAACAAAAGTCCTCAGGCGCATTAAATACAACAGTCAAACATCACCACCAACTTACACGCATTCGCCATATGCTTGACGCAATTGTATCGGTCGTCTCACTGGTGGGAGAGAATGTGATGAAAGTTTTATAAGCCAGATAACATCCCTCGGATCGAAGTGCACTTTTAGCAGAGAGCATATGTTATTCGACTACATACCCTCAGATTGCGAGTTCGGTCCTTGGGCAATCCACGTCTGTCTTACCACTATGCCTTTTTTCATCATTGTTAGTATTGAATGAATGAGCTATACCTCATGAAAACGTAAAGAAATTAATTCATCCATGATTCATCAATGAATGACTCAGCATCAAATATTCTGAAGTAATATTTGCAGAATTTTGTTAGCTGAATACAAGAAAATGTACTTGTTTTATTTGAAATTAAAATTCACTAATTCAAAAGAGACTATATGGTATATGATTTTAAAAATTTAAGTGTAAATTAATATTGAATTTAGATTCAAATTAATTAAAAGAATGGCCGTCTATTGTCTGTTCTTCTCTTGTAAATAGATGCAAAAAACGCAATGAAATTTGTTTTGATCTTTTTACCAGAATCTTATTTCCATATCAAATCTTGATTGTTATCCATTAATGAAAATGTGTCTAAAATGCATATTTGGTTCCTTTTATTATGCTGCAAATTACAAAATACATTTTTGCAGAACTCTGAAAATAAGAATGTGAACGCTCTTAGTTTTCATACAAAAATATAATATCAGTATTTACATTCAAAATCCTAGACATTAAGAATAAAAAAATTAAACTATAATTTTATTTACACATTATATAGGATTACTGATTGTTTTGTTAGTGGGCTAACCATAATGTTGCTTGATGTGAGTTAAGTTATTCGGAAGTTCGTTATACAATAATTCACAGTACATTCATTTAGAATATTTAAACAAAAATGGATAAAAAATAAATGTATTTGTAACTTAAAACTAAATATTTTGAAAATTAGCTTAAAAAATAAATTTATTTTCCTCCCAGCTTTATCGATATTGCATTATCCCTGAATACCAACAGTTCATGTGCCATAGGAGGGGAAGTAATTCTATCTTAAAGCATTCATATACCTACCAAAAAAGCGAGAAACAGTCCTTCAACCGCATATCTACGATTTAAATATTAGTTATACAACTAACAAATACTATTATAAATTTATATCATTTCCCTTTCAAGTTAATACCATGGTTGAAGTGAGCGATTTACAGCAATTCTTACTGGATGCCAGGTTGGCTTCAACCAATAATGTAAGAGTCTTAGCTCCATCTCTATTTAGAATTTAATTCGGAACATTTCTCTAGAAAGCTGCATTTTCCCCTCAATACCAACAGTTCATGTGTCATCGGAGTGGAAGTAATTCTGCCTGACATACCTACCGGAAAAGTGAGAACTAGCCGCTCAAACACATACCTGGAATTGAAATATTATGTAGCAAAAGCCTCATAAGCCAGATAGCAACTTCAAGACGGGAGTAATTACTTTTGTCTAGTGGCTATGTTACATGGCTACGAACCGTTACGAGTTCGGTTCTTAGTATACACTCTCAATCTAACCATTCATTTACAGTGGAGATCTATGACCGTGAATAAGTAACTTTCGTACAGCTTTTTTGTACCACCTCTACTGGCAGCAAAAGTCGTCAGGTGCATTAGAAAAAACATCTCCAATCATCATCATTATTAGGACTAACAACTCACATAAAATCTTATAATATCGTTCGTCTCACCATCGATTCAATGATGGGGGTGTATGTGGTGAAAGCTTCATAAACCAGATAAAAACTTCTGGACAAGAGTAATTACTTTTGTCTAGTGGCTATATTACTCGTCTGCGAACTCTATAGTTACGAGTGCATTTCCCGGTCCACACAACCATTAGCCCACATAAACATGTAATAAATACTGTAATAAATTTGTATTATCCTTTCCCTGACAGATTAAAGTCACGATCAGAAAGGGAGACTCAGCGATTCTTACTGGATGCTAGGATAGTGACCCTCGACTTTGCCGATGAATTTAATAATTTTACCTCTATCTCTATTAAGAACTGAAATAGATACATTCTTCTAGAAAATTCCATGATCTAAGAAGAACTATATAAATGCGAACAGTTGACATAATTCAACCTAATCTGTCTTTGGCTAGTTAATTGCATAATCAGATGGTGACACGGAACACTGTTGACTATGCTGTTGCTGTTTAGTTTTGATTTACTGTATGCATTCTTATATGCAAGCACTTATCTGTTTTTATACCTTGGCTGTGTTTTTGTTACCTGAGCATGATATATCATCTTGTTATCCGGTATCTCATGTTGTTACCCATGTTAAAACCCATGTTGGATTTTTTTATTATAAACTGACCGGATGATTTTCACAACAATTTTAAACCTACACGTTGTACTGATATTTAGTATTTCATTCATATGTTTATTTTCTTTACAATACTCTGACATTTACACCCATATGTGTCAAAAATTTTTTAAATCTGGGAAAAATACTGAAGGAAAAAAGAAAAGTATTTTATTCTCCTAATATTTCAAATGTAATCCCCTTTTTTAAGGGAAATAATAATGTACGTTTGAATATTTTTTCTTTAATTGAAAAATAAATAGATTTTTCTTCAACGATGTTTCTAAATATAAATCATTCATAAAAATTTTGAAGCAGCATTAAATTCATTTTCCCGATACAACTGAGTTTTTAACTCTGGGGAAAAAGAGATTCAGGTATTCATTCAAATATAAATAGAATTTTATGAAAAGAAGAATTTAGAATTTTTTCCCATTTAGTCGAAGTGATTATGCAGAGGCTGTGATTTATGGTAGTTTTTCATCTCTAAAGACTTTTTTTTATCTTTTGGATATCATGGTGTTAATTAATCATTTTCTATCACGGTCGTCTATCATTTTCTATAAAGGTCATTCCTAATCTTCAAAATCTTCATTACCATTTCTTAATTATCTTAATTTATTTCTCTACATAGTTAATTTTAGGGTTATTAATTTTTTTTTTGGAATTCCTTAATATTTTGTTTTGAAAAATAGAGCTATTTAAGTGAAATTTTATGTGAGGGAAACTGTTTTCAAATGGGATTTTAGTAGTTTTTTTTATATTTTTTGTTCATTGGTATTGACTTCAATCTTTTAAAGGAGAATAGTAATGACGCTTTATGATTACTTTTGATGAAGTATTTTATTTTTCACTAATTGTTAAGGTGTGCAATTATTTTTTCTTATAAAAACAGCGAACTAGTTTCAGAAATTATAGATTTAATCAAGAAAATTAATTTTGTAACTGTCTAGTATATTTTATTGAAATAAAATATATAAAATATACAAAATATACAAATATACAAAATAAAATATACAAAATATACAAAATATACAAATATACAAAATATATAAAATAAAATATACAAATATACAAAATAAAATATACAAAATATACAAAATATACAAATATACAAAATATATAAAATAAAATATACAAATATACAAAATAAAATATACAAAATATATAAAATAAAATATACAAATATACAAAATAACATATACAAAATATTCAAATATACAAAATAACATATACAAAATAAACAAATATACAAAATAAAATATACAAAATATACAAATATACAAAATAAAGTATACAAAGTATACAAAAAATATACAAAATTTATACAAAATATACAAATATACAAAATATACAAAAATATACAAAATTTATACAAAATATACAAATTTACAAAATATATAAAATAAAATATACAAAATATACAAATATACAAAATAAAATATACAAAATATACAAATATACAAAATAAAATATACAAAATATACAAATATACAAAATAAAATATACAAAATATACAAATATACAAAATAAACAAATATACAAAATAAAATATACAAAATAAAGTATACAATATATTAAAAATAACGATATAACAGCTATATTATAAATGTATGATTTAATATAAGGTTCATTTAAAGGAATTAAAAATTTAATAAAAGGATTTAGGGAAGCTATCATCCCATTTTGATGTTATATGGTTTCCCCATTGTGAATTAAATTAGAAATCAAACAGTATATGGAAGCATAAAAAATCTCCCTGATCCTGTTTTCCGTTTCTTGATCTTCAATGTTTTCAACTCTGGATATGATGAGAGGAAACAACAACGGCAACAACAAAAAACAAAGATCAGTAGCAATTGCTTTCTCGAGGGCAGTCCACATATACTATACAAAGTTTAAGAGGGAGCATCTGGCAACTTATTCCTGAAATATATTCCTAGTTTTCTGAAAATCGCCGGTCCCAAGATAAAGTCCTTTTCTTTCTAGAAATGATAGAAGTTAAAATGGGAAATATAGCATTACTTTCTATACTGCAGCATTCCTTTGTTATAATATTCTCAATTACTTTAATTCTAGGCCAGATATGAATATTGTACAGTTAATTTTTTTCTTAGTAATTATATTCTCGGGCGAGATTAGTAGACGTGTGTATCATTCTTCCCAGATACCCCCTCTCTCCTTCCTAAAAGAGGTTGCTTTGAACTTAGCAACCAAACTGTTTTTTCATTATTAGTGAACCAGTAGAGATAACCTTTCAAACTTTTTAGTATTCTCTCTGATATTTCTATCTGCGCTCATAAAATTGTAAATTTTAACTAAAATCATATATTTACGAGTGGGCCCATTTTTTAGAATACCACATATAAGAGATGTGGTCATAGTAATACAATAAAAAAACCGGTACATCCGTTTAATTTAATGGCATTGGCGAAGAATAGTCTTGAAATATTGGCCTTTGAAGAGAATTTAGCAAGTTTACTGCGCTTTCTATTCGATCTTGGGCAATTGCATGCTTATATATAGTTAATTAATAAATATTTAATATTTGAATATGCATTTCAAACGCCTTATTCCCATATTACAGAATATAAAATTTAGCACAGAATTAAAAGGGGAGTTTCAAGAAAACACATGAAATTTCATTTATTTAAACCAATGCAACTTTGATTTAATGCTTTTACATACTTGAGAAAGCACGGCTCAGCAACTTGAAGGATTTAGTTCTAAGTTTGATATGGACATTAATTTGAGACGTGAAATCTGTATATCATTTCCCCGTGTTCACAAGTAACCGGATAGACCGTAACCGGAAGTTCCGTTTGAGTGAATTTTATTCAAATTTGTTAAAAGTTCACAAATTTGGAACATAGACCATATAAAATTTTTCATCCGCCTTCAGAAGAGATTCAAATTTGGAAACATTTTTGAAATTGCTTTTTGAGACTTAACAGTCCATAATGGCAATTTTATTAAGAGTATTACCATAACTTTAGCCGACTTTCTGATTTAGAGGTAGCGCGTCTTCCTCGTTTTCTGGGAGTCCCGGTTTGGGCATGGTTGTTCTTCTGTTCTCCATCTATGAGATGTGTGAATGTGCACCCTCGTAAAAAGGGGCTGTGTAAGCAAGTGTGTAGCTAAGTTGTATACTTGGCCCTCGTTGGCACTACTTCAAAAAACAAGAGACGCTCTTTTCGGGTTAAATCTGCTGCTGTATCAGCGGAGGGCTTGTCAATGGCAAGTGCCGTAAGAACAACACCACAATAACCTTACATAAAATTAACTTATTAATTAAAAATTATTTACACCATTATTAAATTTAATAAGTAGTTTTTATAATATCTATTTGTATTGGAACAGTTATAAAGAAGCGAGAAAAAACATAGAAATGCTAATAATAATTAAAAAAAACAGAAAAAAAATCATCCATTGATTTTTGGTGAAAAGTTTATATTTTAAAGCCCTATGTTAAGACAAAAACTACAATACTCTTGTCTAATAGATATATTTCTAAGACTTTTTTATAACCTTCGTTTCTGTGCCACATTCTTCGTCAAGTAACCAGGATAATCCATTAGAGATCTGTGAAACACTTCCTTACTATGATAGAATTACACAGGGAAGTAATATTACAGTTTCATTAAAATCAATCTTCAAAATTTTCCCATTTTTTAAAGGAAATTAAAGGCGCATTATTCTTTTTTAAATATAATTTTCTAAGATAATATTTTTAAGATTTATTTTTCAATTGCATATTGATTATTAAAGGAATTCATGGAAGGAAGTTGAAATTATTTCAAAATTTGCATACTTGACTCCAAAAATGATTTTTGAAAAAGAAATATCAATCATGCCTTGCAGAATAAAATCTTTTTCTTTCGAGGAAAAAGAGTTTTTTTTAACTAATATTATAAATAATTTTAGGTTTTTAACTGATTTCTAGTTCTTCTAAAGTTTGTTTTCAAAATTTTGTGATTTTTTTGCGTTATTTTTAATTTATCTGAACCACCAAGAGAAATATATTTGACACTTTTACATATAAAAATTGAAAATAAAAACACAATTGATAGATAATTCTGTTATGTATTTCTATTAGACAAATTTTAGTAGATTTGATAAAAATCCTAGAAAAATTATCAGCCATTTTCGAATTCTTTTAAAAATAATTATTAAAATACAAAAGAATTTTCAAGAAAGAATAAGAAAAAACTTTTCTTTCAAAATGTCACATGAAGGGAAAAAATATTTTTATATTTTTCTCCGATTTGTAGCAATCTATTTTTTTTCATTTTCCTTTCTTGGTAGATTGATGATTCTTCTCTCTCTCTCTCTACATTTTTTAAAAAATTTTTTGACAATTCTCTAACGCGTGAAAAGAAAATTCAAGATTTCATTAAATTATTTTGACAGAACGCTTTGAAATTTTTAGTTCAAAGATTGGATCAAATTCAAAATCCATGGCTAAATAATTAATTTAAAAGAGTGATATATAACGACAACATATATTAATGTCAAGCAACGAGTTTCTTGGAAGTAATATAAGTTTCTTTTAGAAATAAGATTTTTTTAGACAAAAATATTTTTCATATTTGACTCTAGACTCTAGATGCGTTTATTTCGCTTAAAAATTAGAATTTCTTAATAAGATTGACAAAAATTTATTCTCTTTAGGGTTCAGATAAATGCACTGATTTAATGTCACCAATCGTTTAATATTATTCTGTCAATATAGTAAAATCTATTTTGAATAGATCTCATTGTTTTAGCACTTGTGATATTTACAAAGGATTTACAATTAAATCTTTCTATTGTTAAAGGCGGCACATGCAAAATTTCTTAATGCGATAGAAAACTTCTTTCCTACAGACTTTTATGGTCTTATACCTTATGGTCGCGGTACGAACCTGCGAGGCTTGAGCCTGTAGCCAAGTAACATACCGATCAAGCAAAAGGGACCCTTCAATTCGAAGGTTATTATCTGGCTTATAAGGCTAACGCTACAGTACTTCCCCACCAGTGAGTCGGCGAAGAAGCGAACGATTTATTTTTGTATTGCGCCAAGTGTTATGGCGAGTTGCTGCTTGCTCATCAAGTGGGTCTGACGATTTTTTGTTTTTTTATTTGTTTTGCTTTTAGTTTTCGACAAGTGAGTCTGACGATTTTGCTGCGGGTAGTTGGCGCCATGACTGTTGTGGAAGGTTGTGTTGTCAAGGTCACCAATGTAGCGGTTGAAGGTCACGGTACGAACCTGCGATGCTTGGGCCTGTAGCCGAGTAACATACCGATCAAGCAAAAGGGACTTTTAAACTGGAAGGATATTATCTAGCTTATAAGGCTAACATTAAAGTTTGCTGGAGGGAGTTGTGTTGTTTTTGGTTGCGTATTTATAATGTGCTTGGACTGACCGTCTTCTAACCCAGCGGTCAGCAAACTTACTAGCCAAATATGAACATTACAACAATTTAAAAAGAAATTAGGAGCCAACTCTGCTTGTTTAGTAAACTTTTATTACACTAAATAAGTAGACACTAAATAAAACTAAATTTCATACTTAATAAATATTTATTATTGCGAACAATGTGCCATAGACAAGAACAATGTGCCAATGCGCATATGCCAAAAAGCCGCATGCGTATCCAGAGCAGCACTTTACGGGCCACTGTTCTAACCTAACTTTCATGCTTTTCAAACATGAGAACTATTGCCACTTATGAACAAATTTTACTTGCCCTATTCCGCAACAGCAAAGAATTCTGATGGGAAATTGATACTGAAATCTGGAATTGATAATTTACATCAGGTCCCTACTATTTAGATCATTATAGGAAAATTTAAGTAATTATATATTTTATTGAAATATATTTTTATATATCCATACAATACAATAAAATATATAAAAAAATTATACATTTTATTTTATATATTTTATTGTATTGTATGGATTGGTCAAGAAAAATCAAATTAATGCAATTTATTTTTAATTTGTAGAGGGACGATATTCTTTCTAGCTTTATTATGAAGTAGATGAAAACAGCACACGAGCGTCAGGAACGGTTATTTAATTATTTTTATAAGTTCTACATTTCACGAAACAAAATAAACAGAAATTCCAAAACATACGACATTCATTTTGAGTACATTCTAATAAGGACACCCAAAGGAATCATGGGAAATATAACTTGCTTTTAATAAGCTAATGCCATATCTTGTATCAAAAGTGAAGGTATTAGAGTTAATGTAACTTAAACAAATTATTTAAAGATATACCAATAAAATAGCGGCAGGATACTAGATTAAAGAAAAAAAAATACTAAAATCATATCTCAAAGTCTTGAAATATGGAAGCCTTCTCGAATAATTTTTTGAATGAAAACATTATATATTTACTCGAGTTATATTATTCAAGTGAAAAGAAAACACTTTTACATTTTGTTATTTAACAACGAATCTGATGATATATAAAGTTTAACTTGAAAGGAATTTTTTGGTCGTAATAATCGGAAAATATATGTTGTCGTCAATATTTATTAGACCAGAAAAGCGGAGATCATGAAGAATATCTTTATAGCTGTGTTTAACTGTTGGTTGTTTTATGTCATGACATTTCGCTGCGAATATGAGAACGCAGATTTTTATGGGGACCCGAAGAAAGCAACCCATTTGGCGATATATTGGCATGGAATGTTTTCTACATTAAGAGAGTAAACGGCATCATTAATCGACATGCCATCTTTAGTTGAAAATGATGATGTTATTAATTATGTGACTCATACAAGGTGTTGCTAATATTATATTCAATAATAATGAAAGATAAAACATATTTCATGGAGTGGTTTACGTCAGTAATTTATACTTGTTCCTTTCCCTGGATTCTTTTTATCATGTCAGAAGATGATGTTTTTTGTGGGATGAGGACTTTGGCGTCAACAAAAATCTGTAGGCGAAAAATAAAAAAAAAAATCCGTTAGCGAAAGATAAAACTTGTACTACCTGCACAAGCATCTCAAAAATTCAACTTTTAATAACGCATTGTCAATGAATTTACAAAAGCTCCGATTTTAAAAAATAAGTTATTGACTACAGCAAATAAAACTTAGAAAAGTTTCATTTTGATCACGTGATTGTATGAAATAAATAGGAAATGTGATATTTTTTTAAACAATCAATACGAGACAAAGTTTTTTGGATCGTTTGCAATACCAAAGTGACTGATTCAATGAAGTCATTAAAATGAAAAAAATATATATAATTTAAATTGCACTAGTACGTGCTGCGTGGCCATTCAAGAAGTTATGTTCTGACATGATACATTGAAATATGCGTAGTAAAATTCATTTAAGTTTTTATTTTTTAATAAGTTAGGAATTCGAGAAATTTTTTGAAAGTTGT
This sequence comes from Argiope argentata, assembly GCA_026289955.1. Classification (NCBI taxonomy): domain Eukaryota; kingdom Metazoa; phylum Arthropoda; class Arachnida; order Araneae; family Araneidae; genus Argiope; species Argiope argentata. Next base: position 8,093,323 of record JAOUZG010040215.1, on the reverse strand, counting down.
TTGCCACTAGACAGTATTTTTAGGTTAAAAATTATTTTAAAAAATTCAAGATGCACATACACACAAAATTAATAAAAGGTAGGAGTTCTGGATTTGAAAAAAATCTTGAGAGAATAATCTTGATTTCCTATGAATGACTTTTCAAGGTTGATGTTTTGAATGTGTAGATGAAACCTTATCTAGAACAATTTAATTTGGATATAATTTGGAAATGTGATTCACTACACTAAAAAAAAGAATGAGAATGATGTAAAAATATTATTTTGCTAACAAAAATTTTTAAATACAGATTTGACGCAGGGAAATATCTTCATTCATCATAATTTGATTCACTGTTTTTTCCTTGTTATTTTTCAGTTTAAAAAAAATAAGGCTCTCAAGATGTTAAATTATTTTTATAATAAAAAAACATAAATGTTAACATATTAGGTAACTACTTGAAATGAGTTTTTTTTAATTTTCCATGACAAGAAATTGAAATATATATATATGCTATGATATGTCAATGAATGTTAGCAATATCGTCATGTAGTGGGAGGGATATAAAGTCTTGTTTGAAGGGAGCTGCTTGTTTTTTGCTTTATTTCAAAGCTTTTATAATGATATTCTTTAAATATTTGGAATGATTGGCTTCATTTTCGATAATTATAAGTTTTGAAAATTAATTTTGATTTTCAAATATATCAGAATAATATAAAATAAAGATCAAAATGAAATCTTCTATGCATATTTCAATGTATCATTTTGGCACATCATTTCTTGAACGGCCAATCACCACGTGCTCGTGCAATGTGTAAAATTATATTTTTATTCATTTTAATGGTTTCATTAAATGAGTCACTTTAGTATTGCAAGCAATCCAAAAAACTTTGTCTCGCCTTTATCGTTAAAAAAATTATCGCATTTCCTATTTATTTCATTTCTTATAATCTTGTGCTTAAAATGACATTTTTAAAGGTTTTATTTCCTGTAGTCATTAGCGTTTTATTTAAATCAGAGCTTTTGTAAATTCCATGGCAACGCGTTATTGAAAGCTGATTTTTTGACGTCCTCGTGCAGATAATAAAATTTAAATTTTTTTGCCTATGAAATTTTGCCTATCTCATTTCCAAAATAACACCATGTTCTGACAAGATAATAAGTAAGAAAAATCTTGGTTTCGAAAGGCCTGCAATTTCGTATTTGAGATCAGATAGCATTAAATATTTGCTATACGTACTAACTTAGCATATACTGTATTCGTAAATAACAAGAGGTGTTAGAGAAGAATGAATAGCTCCGGTAGTCAGTACTTTTTCGTTAGAAAGGAGCTAACGAAAAATCAGTGTAAGAAATTTGGTGGAATTTTACATTATTTGGCGAATTTTCGACGGCGCCCGGTTAATTGAAAAATACCAGGAGTTATTATTCTAAATAGATCCTTATTCAAAATGATTAGATGTATCTCCTAAGTGCTTCCATGTAACTTCAAGAGTAGACATTAAACTTAATAAACTGAATAAATTTAAAAAATTTAAAAATCAAGTTGAAAACATAACTTTAGCGCTTAGAATTATCTTTTTCGTAAAAAAGAGTGATATTTATTCTTTATTGCCAGATTTAATTTATCGAATGTTTTATTATTAAGGTGGAGAATTACTGTATCAGTTGGAGTTTGTTGTTGCTGCTGCTTACCCCCTCTGGATACCCCGCCAGGAGCACATCGTAATTGGGTATGAGCTGCTTCCAGTATGAAGGTTGGATCTCCCCAACTACCCGTTGGGCACACTAATAGGTGGAGGTTAGGCTCCTCCCATCGATGACGGGACGTACTTTCTTCGGGGAGGGTTGTACCGTGGCCGGTGACGGCCATGAGGACTCAAACACAGTTCCCGCTAATTATTGTTGCAGTGATCCGGTTATTTAGTGCTGATGGTTAATCCGTGCGCCTTCGCGGCGGGTCGGAGAGTCTGTTCTATGACTTACCCCCTTTGGATTGAACCCCAATTCAAGAGATCGGGAAAAGATGGGTGCAGTAGTTCCAAGTAGTTTCCGGTAAGACCTGAGCGCCAGAAGGCAGAGGTTTGACTTAAGCTCATAAGAAGATACTACTCACACACTCGCTTGCACAATCCGTTTTTAAAAAGGCCCATTTTCTTTCAGGACCCTCACAGATAGGATAGAGACAACGGGTAAGGATAAGACAACTTTCCCGAACCAGGATTCGAACACGGAATGCCCAGATCTCGCGGAAGATTCGCTACCCCTAGGCCAGGATGCCAACATCAGTAAGCCATTAAAAATTAATTCCATTAAAGAGTTCAGATTTTTTCGATCTTTCTCATGCTAATCTGTCATTCTTCTCAACTTTCTTGGACATAGATTTATTCCCTAGTCCAATCGTATCACTTTATATTATGCTATGTTTGCTATTAAAGAGTGAAAAGAAAGTGCTTGACTCAACAAGCAGATGAAAAATATAACATTTTTTTTAGTATAAAAAGCATTTGTTTGCTAGAACTCTCGATAATATACTTACAATGAATATGAAAATAAATATTATAAAAATCAAGAGACTACTACGTTTTTCCAATGATTAATACCTCAATCAATTGATACTAGACTCTCATATTAAAAGAATAATATTTCCCTTTGACCGTTTTGAATTTATTATTAAATAAAATAAAAAAATATCATTCATAAATAATGCTTATAGAATTAAGAGAGAAAGAAAACCAGATTTTTGCTACTAGAAATATGAAGAGAGCTTTTAATCAAAAGTGAGAGAATTTAATCATTTATATGTCTGACCATGTTAAGGGAATCTTAAATTAAATATTATGAAATTACTTATCACAGAAAACTTTTGAAGATCACTTAACATTATTCTTGGATGGAAAAAAGTTATTCAAAGAAAATACTTTTTTAAATTTATATTCCCTAAATTGGAGTCTTAAGACAAATAAGAGAGATATATTTATTCCTAATAGTTCGGATATATCCGAAACTAAAATGAACAACTAAGGGATTCTCAGGAGACGGGACAGCATCAACAATTAACTTATGATGACAGTTTATTTGCTACCACTTTCTGAGAAGACAGACAGAATGATGTTTGCCCGACACAGAAACAAAAATAGTAATTTATATTATATGCTGACTCTTAGAAGTATTTCTAGTAAAGAAAATTAACCGAAAATGTGTAGAAGAAGTCTTAGATATTAATAAAGCTTGTGAATTATGAATGACGTTATCCCTTTTTAATGCCAACATTGGAAGCAGTGAAATATTATTGAAATAGTGTCATGTAAGATTATCCCGAAAGAGTTTAGTCTAGTTATTATTTTTTATTTTCTTGGATACAAAATATAGAAAAAAAGTATTATAATCGTCAAAAAATAATCGAACTAGAGATTTTACGAATATTTCTAGCACTGAAAATTAGTTCTGAGTAAAAATCTGTGAGCACAAAAACATATGTTTGTAATTATGGTTGTTGTTTTAT
>JAOUZG010040215.1:8077223-8088355 GCA_026289955.1 Argiope argentata | reverse complement strand
TGTTCAAATCACATGAGGTCAGATGTTTGAACAATATTTTGTTCAAACCACATCAGAGGTCAGATGTTTGAATGAATGTAGTAAAATCTACTTTAGAGGACAATATCACTGTCAAAAGAATTAATTCTTATATTTGTAACCAAACTTCATTTAATTAAATTTATTTGAACATGATTATGATATTATCTGACCTGAATATGACTGTAATATTGAATTAAATTTATCTGAATCTGATTATGATGGGACATGATCTAATTATGTTTATAAAATTGAATAAAATTTATCTGAATATTATTATATTATATGATCTGAGTATGTTTATAATATTGAATTAAATTAATCTGAATATGATAATGTTATGTTATGATCTGAGTATGTTTATAATATTGAATTAATTTTTATCTGAATATGATATATGTGATTATGCCACACATACACACAAGAGAGAGAGAGAGTGTGAGAAAGATAGAGATAGAGATAGAGATTGAGATTGAGAGAGAGAGATTGAGAGAGAGATAGAGAGATTGAGAACGAGAGATTGAGATTGAGAGAGATAGAGAGATTGAGAATGAGAGATTGAGAGAGAGATTGAGATTGAGGGAGATTGAGATTGAGATTTAGAGAGAGAGAGATTGAGAGAGAGAGATTATTCTTTAATAATTGCAGAGGTATATTGTAGATAATATAAGTAATTATAAGAACTGATGTTTTTTTTCTTAGTTTAACCATTAATGTTTCATATTAATTTACCAATATGAAGCAATTCTAGTAATATTCATTTCAATGATACGTAGTAAATGGTAAAATATTAAAAAATTATTCATGTAGTGAAATAAGCATATTCTCCTTTTATTTGTTTTTTATCTTTTACTAAAACCTTAATACGATATTAAATTTCAGGATTTTTGTTTCATTTGAGAAAACAGGTAGAAGATATTTTTGTCTACGCATAGTCTAAATTTTAATTTTAAGCAGCTAGACGAATGATAGCCAGAAGATATAGAGATAATGTAGCTTAAATTGAAAGTTTGTCTTTTATTCCCTTTTAAGGAATTACTTCCGTCCAGCTGGCCGCAATGACATGGTTGTCTAAATAAACATCTCTTAAGAGGAAGGTCAGGTGTTTGGACCTCACTGAGATTTTTCCTTCTTTTTAATAATTCTTATTTAATTGAAAATTTACAAATACTTTTAGTTGATAAGTTTTTAATTTTTCAATCCGAAAATAATTTTTTTTAAATCGAAATACAAAATAATAAAATTAAAATATTAAAAGAAAAATTATGAAAGAAGACAGTTAAAAATATATAAATTTATTGAATTATTTACAGATAGTTTTAATTAATATGCTACTCATTTTTATGCAAGGATAAAAATTTATTATTTTAGTAGTTAAATTGTAATTTAATATTTAAAAAGTAGTAATAAATATAACATGAATGGTGCTAATCATTAATTATAATCACTCACATTGTTAAAATAATTATTAGATATTTCTAAAAAATTATCTTATAAACATTTATTTTCGATTGTATACAAGAAACAAAATGGTAACTATACTAAAAACATTGAAAACAAAATGTATTTCGTCATCTTGAACAACTGATAAATGATTGTCTACAAGAGCAAGTTTTCTTTAAAAGATGTAAGGGAAAACAAACTTCATTCACATTTAAAAATCTCTCTCTATCATCAGAAAGTTGGAAACGTATCATGCATAACTTATCATTTTATTAAAAATTGGTGATGACAATTGATGGAGAAAAATCGATTGAATTTTTATTCTATCTTCGAGAGAATTAATTTTTAATCATTTTCGATTAAATGAGAAGAATTTTGTTTACTCATAATATGCTTTGAGCCATCTGCCGTTCGCATTCAATAAACTAACACCTGCTCTTTACAATTTCTTTTGATTACCGCAGTTGGAAAGGTTTGTTTACACATTTAACAAATATCAGCCAGCTGCTCTCTTCAATTTATGATATAAATACAGTTTCGTTCAGTTCGGGGGAGAATCGATAATTTATTATTATTAAAATACAAGAATCTGAAAATTAATTACTTCAAAATGATGAAAGCAAGTTAAATTATCTGTAGCCACTAATGTAACGTTTTTAATCATTTTTCTTTTAAATATTAAATTATAATTTAAGTATTAAAAAATAAGCATTTTTCCTTTCATAAAAATAAGTAGCATATTAATTAAAACTATCTGTATATCGTTAGTTATGTTTAAATAATTTTAAAAAAATGGATCTGCATTTATAATTTTTTTAAATTTTAATTTTATTCTTATGTATTTTGATAATAAATAATAAATTTTCGATATGTATTTCATAATAAATAATAAATTTTCGATATGTATTTCATAATAAATAATAAATTTTTTGATATAAAAATTTACTACATATTAATTAAAATAATTATATCTTTCAATTATAAGAATGATTAAAAAAAAAGAAAAAACCTCCCTGACAGGTTTGAACCCTGACCTTTCGCGTACGAGACGACTACTTAAACAACCACACCATCGGAGTCATGTTATCAGGCTTCAAGTTATCAGTATATAAACTTTACAAAAAGTTTGAGGACCATTTTCTTTTGACTGCCATTCGTGTTAATATTTTCATGAATTAGCATTCTTAATCATTATATTAAATATCATTTTGATTTCGAATTTCTACCCGAGCCTTCTTGATGCTAACGGTGTTATGTGATTTATGTGAAGTGTAAATTGAGTGTATGAATGATATAGAAAAATATATATGTTGTTAGGAATATGAAAAATCTTTATTCTTATGGCATAATGGTTTTTGAGAAAAATTGATAAATGCACCCAAAAAAAACAACAACGTCAAGGCAGACACTTAAAGGTTCTTTAAAAAACAAACCATTCAGGATGTAGCTTTCAGTTTGAAATAGAATATAATACAAAGGAATATAAAAAAGAATATTTATTTTTAGAATATGAAACAATGATGCATCAATAGGAGAGACAATAATTTTAGAAAGTTTGATTTGTTGATACATGATATATTTTTTAAATTTCATGATAAATTTCTAAATATATAATTTGAAATATCCAGAAAAAAATGAGAAATTGCTCTATTTTCAACTCTTTGTAAAAAAAAATCCGTTAGCGTAGGTATATTTGAATAATATATATTTGAGTGTTTTTTCAAATAAAAAATAAATATCCTTCCTTTTGATGTATTTCTAAATATAAATCAGATAATAGAAATATTTCAAAAAGGTGCTTCATTTCAGAATCAAAAAGTATTTTTTTTAATACAAAAGATGAAGGGGAAAAAAAGACGCGATATATTTTTTAAATTCTTTATAGATGACAAAAAAAGAATATGAATGTAAGAATCTCAAAAGCTTTTTTTTATATTTTGCTAAAGGGATTATTCAATATCTATGATTGATGTTATTTATTCTTCCTTATTCTTTAAAAATATTTTTACCTTTTGTAATATCATTGTATAAATTTATCATTTGCTATCACTGTCATTTATCATCTATAAAGGTTGCTGTTAATCTTTTCAATCATAATCCCTATCATCATTTTTTTTCCCTATCATCATTTTTTTTCCTCTTTCTCCTTTAAAATTTTTAATTATTTTTTCCAGAATCAGTGAGTGTTCTGATTTAGAATTATATAAACGCATGATTATTACTTTAATTGAATGTTTCTGAATCAATTTATAATTAAATATCTAAAAATGTGAACCCTGTCCAAGCAAAAACTTTTTAACTCCTTATTTATAAATTTTTGTAAATCTATATTTACGTAATTTCAATGATTTCAAAATTCACAATTTTTTTTATAAACAATATTTATTTTTAATTGTTTTTGGTCCAAAATCATTAAAAAATAACCATTTATATTGTCTTAACTAGCCGCCTTTGGCAACCAGTCGGTTCGCCAGTATTAATGCTCACTAATATTTTATGTAGCTGTGTCTCATAACAGGTTTTTCACACAAAATATTTTTAAACCAAACAAATTTTGATAATCATATAATTCATTTATAGTATTATTTTCTTCAGATGTTCTGTTCATAGTACTACTCATCTTTCTCTTTCTATCCGAGCAATGATTGTCCCGGAATTGATATTTTACTTAAATGGTGGAGGGAAAGGTCTAAAATTCTGTTTTTATAGAATAATGAGATTCAAATTTTCATAAATGTAAACACACTAAACAAATAAAGACACAATTGGTTTTCAAGAGATGCGAAAACTTGAAAACAGCTGGGAAAATGCCTCGCACAGACGAAATAATGGTGACACACACACCCTTCTTTTCTTTTCTATCCTTTTTTTCTTCACTACTTTTCTTTCTATAAACCCTTTTTTCGCTTTGTTATTCTTTTTTTTTCTTCTCTGTCCAGACTTTATTTTGAGCAGGCATAGATTAAACATTCATACCGACTAATAATAAAAGCAACTATTTTCTTTCTGTATCTGTAAATGAAAACCAACTGACTTCGCGTATTTCTTTCTAAACAAATCATAATTTATTATTTCCTGCTATCTAACTCAGTTGGTGTGGGGGTAGGAAATAAAGATTTTTGGCGAGAAAGTAAGAAAAGTGTCGTTTTAACTATTTTTCACGTAGTTTTTTTAATTTTCTCTCTCCATAAGAACCATTCTCGTGTCTTAACGAAAATATTTTTAAAAAATTAAGTCGAATCGGTCAAGCTGTTCTCCAGTTTTGCGCTTAGTAACGCATTTCGAGTTGCATTTTTATTAATATAGATTACTTTCAAAATTTAGAAACTATGAAAAATTAGTTTTTTTAAAGAAAAGAAATCATAATTTGTTGAGAAAACGCATTACACAACGTGAGGAACTAGTGTAGACAATTATCTGGAATATTTTCGATTTTAACTAAAATATTCCAGACAATTGTATTTAGAGAGCTGATGTTGCTACATATAGAAAATTTTTAACCAAATTAGAAGTAAAAATTAAATTCGATGTAATAAAAAGAATGAAATAATGATGATCCCTTTGAACTGATTCATCATTTCCTAACTTTTATCCCATTTAATTCATTTTTACTTTTCTTATTTAATATTTACTTCTAAATCAAAATTATTCTTAGGGATACTGATTTTTAAAATTAATCCACACTATATTTTAGTGGATTATTGAACTGAAAACAGCAAGGGGAAAAAAATCTCTTCACTAAATAAACCGTGAAATTCTAAAATAGAGAGATAAAAGTCCTGTTGAATACAAAAACGAATAAAGATTTAAAAATAATTTAACAAGCACCCAGCAGTATAACATATGAGTTTTAGTTAAACTTACTGGCTATTTCATAATTAGAAAAGGTATAATTTAGCCAATGGCTATTTGAGCAGGACAGTCCAGATCATGAAACACACCTTGCCAGCTGTGTTTAGCCATCGGACGTTTTATGACGTGACATTTCGCTGTGAGTATGTGAACGTTGCACTTTATGGGGTCCCGGAGAGAGGAACCTATTTGGCGGTGTGTTGACACAGAATGTCTTCTGCGCCAAGAGAATAATGGCGTCGTTAACCGGCAAGTCATCGTTGGGCCGAGGTGATGACGTCATCAATTGTGCGACTCATATAAGGAGTCGCAAATTCTGGACCCAATAACATCTGAGGATTTTGTGACTATCGGGTGCAGTAGTATATGTGTCAGCAATTGATATTCTTTTTCTTTCTTTTTTTGTATTCAACAGGACTTTTATCTTTCTATTTTGGGATTTCACGGTTTATTTAGTTAAGCGATTTTTTCCCCTTACTGTTTTCAGTTCAATAATCCACTAAAATATAGTGTGGATTAATTTTAAAAATCAGTATCCCTAAGAATAATTTTGATTTAAAAGTAAATATTAAATAAGAAAGGTAAAAATGAATTAAATAGAATAAAAGGTATGAAATGATTAATCGGCCCAAAGGGGGCATTATTATTTCCTTCTTTTTATTACATTTAATTTATTTTCCCATTTAATTTTTATTTCTAATTTGGATAAAATTGTTTTTCTACATGTAGCAGCATTAGCTCTCTAAATACAATATATCTTCAATCTTCCTGTTGATTTTTATGAGCCAGGAAATATCTACAAGTTAGTTTCTTAAATTTTGCTTTAATTTTGCGGTTTATAGTTTCTTTGATTTAGAAAATTATACTGTGAACAAAACAAAATTCCGTATTTTATTTATTTATCGAATATCAAAAGAAAATAGAAATATACAATAAGAATTAATAATAATATACTCTTTGGAGACAAAATATAAGATTTATGAAAAATTACAATCAAAATTATTAGAAGGATTTTATAAATTTGGAAGGATTTTGAATTTAAATAAAGAATGAGTGTTTGGCTTGAGTTTTAAGATACAAAACCCTGATTTTTATCTAAAGAATCAAAATGAAGATAGTGTCTTAACAATATTAAAAAATGCTTTAAGGTTAATGAAGTGTTTTAACTAATAAACGATGGCGGTAAAAGTTTTGTTCTTATTTTTGACAGTTTGAAGATAAAGGAAGCTGTCTGGACCAGTATTTTTTTTTATTTCTAATTAAAAGAAAAAATGGTTTTTGAATGATTAATGCATTTTTATATAAGAAAAAACCATAAGAAAAATTATTTATTGTTTAATATTTAAATATTTAAAATGTATTATTTGAATATATGAAAAATTATATTACTTGAATATATGATCATTTTATGATTTGAATAAATAAAAACAAAATTTTAATTTTGAATAGAATTTTAAAACAAAATAAGTAGCCAAATTTTGTTTAGACTAATTCATCCTTCACAGATTTAAATCCTTAAAATTCTCTTCATAAAATTATTTTGATATAAAAGTAGATTTTAATAAAGGCTTTCACCATTTCTATTATACGAACAATTGCGATTGTTACAATATTTCTTACGGTACTGTCGATAGTTTAGTGCATATAGTTTATTACAATACTAAAAGTTTAGAATAATTTCTTTTCTTTCGCATAATTAATTTATTTTTCTCCCAATCACCTTGTTGAAGGATTTCTTTTCTTATAATTGTGTATTATCTTTATCAACTCGCATATATTTATGGTTAAGGAAAAATACAACAAGACTAATCACTAAGAGTTTTTATTTTAAATGATTTGCCTGCCAACTAAATAGAAATATCCTTTTGAAAGTTATCTCATATTACCTTTTCGATTCATATTATTGAAATAAAATTATTGCAACTATATAAATCATAATATTCTTTATATGAATTCATAATTGAAATTTTGAAATTCAAAATAACTTTCATTACAAAATTGAAGATTAATACATTAATATAATTCGTTAATTTATCGATTTCATGTGATTCAGTTTAGTTCATTTATATTAGCACCCCCTTTTAAAGCAAAACTTGGGATAATTTGGGACGGAACTCGTAATTTTGAACCATGGTTCGATAACAAGCGCAATGTTTGAACTGGCTTCCTCTCTCCTAATTTCCCACCATACCAGCGGAAGATGCTTTGCTACGATGGATTTAGAATGAAAAATGTCCATATGCGCAACAGTTCTTTGATGGAATTGTGTCTTGAGCTTGTAACCCTCCCAATCCGAGTTCGAGAGATTACCACCAAGATACCGTGGCACCCGATTTCATGTGGTTATGTTAAAAAAATACTGCTAAACATTTATATTATTACAAATTATTATATTAATATAATAAAAAAATTCAATTTACAACTTTTTTTATTAAAGCGATCAGGGACCTTTAAAATGACTTTTTGCAATTTTCACCTTAGCAATTTGAAATTTTGCAGGCATTAAAAGTAACACTATAGGAAATGACAGACAAAATTTGAAAGCATTATATTAATTTATTTATGAGTTAGGAGGTTAATACAATATAATATAAGAGATAAATAACGTAACTGAAAAATGTTCCAGAATCTCCAAATTTGTTCGAAAGCACTCCAATTTTTATTATTGCTTTCTCTAACCCTTTTGAAATAAGACGGGATTAATCTTGAAGTTTGAGTACGAAATATCAAAATTAACCAATATAATAACTTAAAATTAATTAAACTTTTATTTTAAAAAATCAATAGTTTTAAGTTATTATAATGGTTAATTTTGATATTTCATACTCAAACTTCAAGATTAACCCTAACTTTTGCTTCAAAAGGGTTAGAGAAAGTAATAATAAAAATTGGAGTGCTTTCGAACTAATTTGGAGAGCCTGTAACATTTTTCATGAACATTATTTATCTCTAATATTATATTGTATTAACCTCCATAACTCATAAAAAATTAATATAATGCTTTAAAATTTTGTGTGTCATCTCCTATGGTGTTACTCTAAATTACTGTAAAATTTCAAATTGCTTAGGTGAAAATTGCAAAAAATATTTTTAAAGTTCCCCGATCGCCTTAATATTATTAAAAAATCAATTACTAAAGAAATTTAAATAAAGAAATATAAATGATTAATTACTGTTCAGTAACACAAAGTCTATCTATAAATATAAATGTACCAGGACATAAAAAGAAAATCTCAGCTTATGTATTATCTCTGTTACTTGTCAATGAAAATAACATCATAACAGATGGCGTAACATCAGTCTCTTACGAAAAATAACAAACCATAGACATTTTTTTTTACTAAAACTATTTTTGTTAAGTTGGAGAGAGTTCTTTTTAAGGCCAATATCGAGAGATATTGCTAATGGTCTGGAGATATCCGAGATTGAAAAGAAAAACAAGCAGTGGAATCCCCAAGTGACAGGAAAGCATTGACAACGAACTTATGCTGACAGTTTATTTGCTACCACTCACGGAATGGATTGACGGAATAATATTTGTTTTGGAAAGAAACAAAAATAATAATTTATAGTATAAATGGACAATAGAAAGTATTTCTTATGAAGAGGATTCATCGTAGAAGTGTAAATGGACTGTCAGAAAAAAAATAAATCATGAGTTATGAATATATATTTGAGAAATAATGAATTATTTAATATCTTGAGGAAAAGAACCATCTGAGTAATTTTTCTAAAAGAAAATATTATTTAGCTTTCAATAATTTTTAATACTACGTAACCTTTAATATAGAAATATTTTTCAATTAATTAAAAAGTTTTGCTTATATTAGATAATTCTAAGCTATTCTATATTATTTTTCAGTTGGAATTTACTGAATACTTCAAACAATTACATAATACTTCTCAGTTTATTTAGAGTAAAAAATCTAAAATTATTAATATATTCAAAGTTATTAATAATTATTCAAAATAGTTGTACCATATTTTTCCTTTAAATTAGAACGTTGTATTTATACTAGGTAATTCAAAACTTGCATAAATGTTTTAATTTAATTAGGATGCTTTAATAATGTTAAATAATTCGAAATAATAACATAATATTTTTCCACGTGATGTAAATGTTTTATTTATATAGGGAAATTTAAAGCATTTACATACTATTATCAATTTTTATTGAAATATATTTATAGTGAATACTTCAAGACGATTGTGCAATATTTTTTTAAATTTTTAGTTAGTTTAGAGTTACACATTTATACTAATTAATTCAAAACAGTTTTATTATATTCTTTTGTTTAATTACAATGTTGAATTTCTACTAGATAATTAAAAACGTGTGAATAATTTTTAAATTTAAATGGCTTGATACATTTGCGTGAGATAATTCAAAACAATTACACTTTATTTTTCATTTAGGTTTGAAAGCTGTATTAATACTGAAAAATTAACGTTTACATGATATTATTCTGTTTAATTAGAATTCTGTATTTATATATCTTTTATTTCAAAACAGTTGCTCTATTTACAAATAACTCTAACTGCCTTAAACAATAAGCAGATACACAACGTAATGCAAGAGGAAAATAAAAATATATTTGCAAAAAATTATATTTTTACTATCCTTGATCAGACCGACAACATTCAAGTTCTTGTCCCTTTAGCTACTATGGTAAACGTGCAAAATTGATCTTCTCTCCGGTGATTTTAAAAAAGATGATAAGATCGAATCCTTTATATATCGTAATAAAACAAAGATACCAGAAGTATATTTAATTTTAGACCACTTTATGAACAGCATTCAAATGCATATTCAAAACGCACCAATAATTGGAAATCTGAATTAAACTATTTGGAGATAAATAGATTGTCTAATATATGTTATCCAACTGATCGATGGAAATCTCACTGGGAAATGCAAATAAATTTTTTATATTACCTCCATTTTTTCCCCAATCGCTTTTCTTATATGGAAGTTCTATCCGTTTATAATAGCCTGCAATTATTTTGTTTACTTACTCTGTGTGTAATTAACCACTTAACTCTTTTGCCCGTATCCCATACGTGCATCGATTTATCGAGTTTTGATAATTGTAAACAAAAAATAAACCATTCATAATAATTATAATTCAATAGTAAAATGACTTCGAATACATAGATAAGTCAAGTATTCACTGGATTTCCATTTGAATCAAATTAAGAAAATATTCCCAAAATAGAAGGTGTCATCTTATTAGATAGTAAGGAAAAAAAACCCTGTTATATGGTTAAAATTTATCTTAAAAAATCTATGAAATAATAATTGTACAGTTATTAATGCATTTTATATAGGAGAAACTTTTTATATAAGGATTGTTTTTCAGTATACAGCGCATATACAGAATATAAAGATTTAAGAGATACCTTAAATTTGAATCTTGTTCCTATTTAATATTGATTTTTGCGTTTAATTTGACCCAGTTGAATATAAAAACTTTCCGTTCTAAAATTGTTTGGAAAACAGCTGTTTGGGTGCCAGAATAGAATATTTGAATAGGAATCTCTCCAAGCTCCCACCAATCATCAAAAGATGAACGTCAGACCTTACGCATTTAATGACAACAGTTCTCGCGTACATCAACCCCTTTCTAAATAATGGGTTGGCTATCTCCTAAAGGGAGGTTTGTGCCGTGGCTCTTAAGACTCAACCAAAGCTCCCACAAGAGTTAGTGTAGTTATGGTCTGGTAAATCAAATACAATCAGAATGCCTTTATTAGTCCGGTGGAGTAATCAGTGTTGTTAATCGAACTAACATAAAATCATTTATATTACATTCAGTATA
>JAOUZG010040215.1:8046646-8076823 GCA_026289955.1 Argiope argentata | reverse complement strand
TAATGGGACATTGAATAATTTATGCTACGTTCAACAACTTAACAATGCAAAAAAAGAGTCAGATACTTCAGTTTCTAAAACATAATATTTCTTCAAATTTGATGTAAGGATAGCAACAAAAGAACAATATGAAGATAACAATACATTTTTGACTGTTTTTTTTAAAGTTTTTTCAAATCAGTATATAAAGATGTAGTAAGAATTATTATTGTTTAGAAATATTTTACTACGAACTATCGTGATTTAGAATTACAAGTTAACTTTTCAAGGACACCTTTTACGAATAATTTTGAATTTCCTTGAAAGTTGTGAGTTTTAGGAAGAAATGCATGGTTTTTACTTCAAAGCATTACTGGCAGAAAACAAAACAAATAGAGCTCTTTTTATTTCTATTAGAGAAAAAAGTTTTATTTAATAATAAAACGAAATAAAAAAAATACCCATAAAATATATTTGATATGCAAAATAAAACGTACTTTCAGCTCAAAATAATGACTGAAAGGATTGACGGAACAATGTTTGCTGTTATGAAGCAAAGGTAATAAAGTTATATTATAGTCGATAGGGAGACATTTCTTATAAAAAGAGCTTTCCGTAAGTTATATAGGGACAACACCTTAAAAGAATCAAAGCTTATAAATCGTCAAAGAATTTCCTTTTTTAATATTATTCACATACAACGAATTCTATTATGATTTTATAATCAACAAGATGAACAATTTTTCAAAAATTAATTTGCCATTATTCTCAGATTTTCGTTTCTTAGCAAAAATAAATTGAGAAATTCGATATTTATTTAAATCATTTACAAAGATCATTCGACTGATTACGAAATAGCTATTCTTATGTACATCAATATAAAGTGATTATTTATATATAAAATAAAGGCTTTTGCTACAATCGTTATGTACAGGGTGTCCCAGAAAGACCGGATATACTCTGCAGAGCCAGAATCGTTGTTAGGAATACATAAAAAATGTTCTATAAACTTTACCTCAACTACCCATAGTTCATAGGAAATTTTTCCATTACCCACAGGGGAAAATGTGAGTGAAAATGCATGATGTCATATCCCGTTTACGAAACAAAACCTATATTCGGCCGCTGGATTAGGCGTAGGGATCGTGTTTCATCTCCTCCATGATCTCCAGATATGACCTCTTTAGATTTCTTCCTATAGGATCATGTAAATGAATTGGTTTATTGAAACCCAGTTACCTTAGAAATGGGCTTAGTCCATTCGTTTCCACAGTGCGTTTTCTTTTGTGGACTATGATTCTAGAACGTGTACAGCCAATCATTGCACAAACCGCGCATACATGCAGGGCTTAGGTGAGGAAGACATTTCGAACATATTCCTATTTAAAATTATGCGAGTACTGATGTTCATGTTTCTAAAAAAGTTTTATTCGTAAACCGGATATGACATCATACATTTTCCCTCGCGTTTTTCTCGAAAACTGTATGTCGTAGAAGTACAATTCTCTGGGCATTTTTTTATGTATTCCAAACAAAGAATCATGACTGTACAGAGTTTATCCGGTCTTATTGGAATACTCTAGATTTTTTTCTACGTATAATAGAATATAGAATATTGTTTTAAGGGGTAGATTATAAGGTGAGGTCAAAAGAGACTGTTTTTCTAGTGTTTAGAAAAAGAAATTACATTTTCTGATGCAAGGGATACTTTTCTATTTCATTGAATAAACATTTAAAAATTAGAATTGATTCTCAGACTCATATCAAATATCAATTCTAATTATGTCGTAACAAAAGTAATAAAAGCTGAATTATATAGGTAATTTGGTTGTAATTATTTAAACCAAATTCAAATAAAATAAATCTAGTGTTTGTGTATTAGCATAGATTTTTTTAAAAATACATGCTGCTCACCCATTTATGTTGTTGTTGTTGCTGATCCCAACAGACCAACAGCTGATTCTAGACCAAGTCCAAAAGATCGTATTACACCAAAAGGTCAAAAACACTCTCGCTCTCATCCGACAGTTGCCTCTCAGAGGTACCGATACAAGAAATAATATGAGAGGGAGAGGCAATAGCCAAGCAAGTGCAAGAAGAAAACGACTTAAGTATTAGGACCGTCGAAGACCAGACTTCTAATGTGGCCAGCCTAGCTTAGGCAGATTGGGCAAGTCTTGAGCGGGTGTTCTGCAAAGATAAACCAGGGCGTTCTGCGGCGTACCAATCGTGTTCAGGAGGAATCCTCCAAATTGATGTTACTTTGTCAATAAACATGGAATGAATATCTGAGACTTATAAAACAGATGATGGAGGAGTAGAGAGTTTACGACCTTCCATGGCGAGTCGATCAGAGACATCATTGCCATGGATACCAACATGAGAGGGAAGCCATTGCAAGAACACAGAACCTACTTGGGACGACGTAGCCAATTTGGCAACAATATCTTGCCCCAATTTATCATAAATGCATGGCCAATCCCTCAAGTATTGAATGGAACCTCTGCTATCAGTCAAGATTCACCCATTTATGTGATTTATGTTAATAACCAAACCAAATTGCCACAGAAATTGAAAAAATAACTAATTAATTATAAAAATTATTTACACACTAGAAATAAATTTTAATTTTCAATTATTTTCCCAAATAACTTGGGAAACTACAACAAAAATTAGACATACCTCTTCTTTTTAATGAATCCTTTTATTATTTTATACCCAAAATATTCCAGATAAAAACAAACTGAACTTTTAATTTATGACTTCCTTCACGATTAATTAAGATATATAAATCAAAAAAGACAAAAAGATAGAATAAATCATTCACTACACACCATTTCTTAAGATTCGATGAGAAATTTCACATTTTTTCTTTAATAGCTTTCATTGATAACAATTCCCCGAACGGACATAGTATCAGTGTACGGAGAAATATTTCTGAAGATCGATTCTTTTATCTTTAAGAGGTGGCTCTCTCTTAGGGCTGAATGAAATAATAGAAAGCTGAGAGTGGCTGGTAAAAAAATGTCGAAAAAAATGAATCCACATTCTGCTGATCAAACAATTGAAAGATTCTCTGGGGAGAAAGTAACAATACGGAAAAAACGTTGCTCTTCTCTCTAGGACTTTTAACGAATTGACCACGGTTCTCAGTTTATCAGACCATACACAAAAGAAATATTTCTTTTTAACCCTACAGAAACTAATACTTTCTTAACTTTCGACAAAGAAACAATTCTTATTTTGGAAATATAAAAATAGAAATGTTTTAATTTTTTTATTATATAAATGAAAGTACTTTTAAAATAGATAAAGTTTATTGCCTGAATTAGAAGCAAAATGTCAATTGTTGCTTAAATATTTATTTATTTGAATTCATAAATGCAATTATTGATCAAAAGAATGATAAAAAATAGAAAGAGAATATTTTCTAATTATTAGAAAAACATCATTATGTTATACAATGGTTTAAATCCATCAACCCTTCGAATATTTTCTTTGTTTTCTTGTTTTTTTTTCATTGATGTGAAATTGATTTACCCCTTGAATGAATTTATTTTAACTGATAGGAAGTCAAAGTTAAAACATTTATTTTTTAATATTTCATACCTTGTATGCATTTTGTCTATTTTTCTTCCTGCAAAAAATAAAATAAGCACAAACCAACTATCCAAATAAAAATACACAGAAAATTTTATACGATATGAAAATTTTGGGCCTTTTAAACCCCTTTGCTGCCAAGCCTAAATTGTATGAGGTAATTCCCATTCCCATTTCTGTTTTAAATGTTATTGTTTATCTAAGTTTTATTATTTCAAAATAAATACGCATGTTTTGTCATAAATAATAATTTACTTGTAAAAAAATCAAACACGAGTTTACTCGTAGTTAAATAAAGTAAAATTTTTGTAAAAACAATATATTTCTCGCTTTTCTTCAAGTTTTTACACTTGTATATTTATGTTTGTGGCCATAAAAAGTTTGCAAGTTTGGCAAGTTATACATTATAATATATTGAGAGTATCACCAGTATATTCGTGCTGGCAATGTGTAACACCCTGCCAACCACGTGTATATTCGTGGTTGGCAGTGAATGGGTTAATATGACTTTTGTTATTAATTTTGGAATATAACTATATGGCTATACTATTCAACATACCTGTTTTCTATTACTTATTTATTTACTCCTATTTTTACTGAAAAAGAATTTTTTATATTATATTCATGATTGCTTTATTAATTCAAATTACTTATTAGGTTTTACTTATGAAAACAATTGGATTTTAAAATAAATATAGACTGCTATCAATAGTTTTAAAAACCTTTTTTTGAGTTTTGTACTCATCTTTAGAACCCGTTTTCCTTAATACGAATTTTTTTAAAAGTTTGATTTTTATTGAGAATTTTTAAGTTTCAAATCAACCAAGAATCAATAATATTAATCTCCTTGATTTACTAAAAGCCTAAATTCTGATTTCAGAGTTTATATTATAAATTTTGGTTTTTATTTTATTTATTAGAGTGAAAGTATGTTGAAGTCTTCCAATTATAAGGCCTTAAAATAAAGATTTTTTAAAAATCCTTTTTAATCCATGTTTCCAAGTAATAATAAGATACTTGAATAAAATTGAAACAAATAATAAATTAATTTTGAAACGAGCAAAGTAAGATTAAAAACATATAAAAAAATTAAATCCTTTTATTTATAAAAATGTTGAATGTAACGATTAAAGGTACTTTTTAAATACATGACTGAAAAATAGAAAGAAGAAAACCTTTATAAATATCAACAACAAAATGTTTTACATCATGGCAGATAACTGATAAGAAAAAAATGTTATTAATTAATATTTTTAATATCGCTTATGAACGGTAAATGAACTATAAAACTATAATAGCTTATGAAATAATTCACGACATATCGTTTAATATGCTACAGAAAGAAAGTTAAAAAGGTTATTCTAATTCCAAATCACAATTAGTTTAATTAATATTGACCAAATACTGAAAAGCATCGTATTAGAAACACTTTTTTTCTTTTCAGAAATTTAAAAATAAGTAAAAAATTAGATTTTCAGTTTTATATAATTATCATTAATTTCATTTATGCTAGCCATTTCAAATCATTTTTTCATTAAAATAATCCGATAATAGGGTATTATTTTTTAGAAAAACAATATTAATATAAATTATGCGATTATATATATTAATTACTATCACGAAAATTAAGAAATTCATTTAATGAATCTTTCTGTATTACAAGTATTTTATTACTTTTTAATTATATTACTGATTTCAATTTATCAGTCTGCAAGAATGTTTTCACAAGTATTTTTATGGATATTTGTTTAAATTAAATTGTTTTTTTATTCTCAAAGGTACTTAATGTTACAAATGAGTTTGTGGAAGCAAAATTAATTAAATGTTCTATGATATATATAAATTATTTTTTTAAAAAAGTTTATGAATTTTAAAATTTTATCTCGTATTTTTATAAAGATATAATAATATACTATTTAGCAGAAATTGTTAAAATATATAGCAAAATATTTTTAATTTGAATTTTTATAAAAAAACTATATAGCAGCAAATCAAATGAAACAAATGTATTTACAGAAAGTATTTTATTATTTTTTAATTACATTATTGATTTGAATTTACCAGTCTGCAAGAATGTTTTCACAAGTACTTTTATGGATATTAGTTTAAATCAAATTGTTTTCATTCTCAAAGGAACTTAAAGTTACAAATGAGTTTGCAAAAATAATTAAATGTTCAATAATATATATATAAATAAATTTTTAAAAGTTTATGAATTTTAAAATTTTAGCTCGTATTTTTATAAAGATATAATAACATATTATTTAGTAGAAAATATTAAAATATATACCAAAAAATGTTAATTTTAATTTTTATTAAAATAACTATAAAACAGAAAATGAAACGAAACAAATGAAAAGTAAATATGCATATTTTTGGTTTTTTATTCAAGTAATGATTTTTAAAAGTTTTGATTTTTTAGAAGTTTTGCTTTGAACTATGAAGGATAACTTTTTTTAGCCGGTTGCAATTAGCCTTGTGCAAAACTCATTACGTTGGAAATAGTTTAACACCACAAAAGATCCAAGATATTAAAAAAATAACTTGTAACTGAATTATGAAAACTCCTTTTCAGCCTACTAATCTATATTTGCTGTAACACCAGTAGCATTAATTTTCTAAATAATACAAGGGGAAGATGTATTTTTTTCTAAAATAACCTCCATAAAGGATTTTATTAAATTATATTCCACAGGCAAAAGTTTCTGCTTAATTTAATATACGCAAGAGATGAATATTTCCATTCATACAAGGAAA
Source organism: Argiope argentata (assembly GCA_026289955.1). NCBI lineage: Eukaryota > Metazoa > Arthropoda > Arachnida > Araneae > Araneidae > Argiope > Argiope argentata. The sequence continues at coordinate 8,070,487 of JAOUZG010040215.1, read as the reverse complement.
GTGAACAAAGGGTTTCTAGGGTTGGATACTCCCATTCAGAAAGGGAAAAAAAAGAATAAAGATGGCAAGATATATATTTTCATAGAGACGTCTCATTGAATTTTCAATCACGAATGGAATACCTTGGCTATGTTTTACGAGTGTATGCATGTGTACTCAAAAAAGTAAAACATTTGAAAAGCCCTTGTTTCGAAAAGAACTTCGTATAAGTAAACACATGAAAGAACTCACCACATATTCACGAGTATTCACTCACCCATGAAGATTCTCCAGGGACAGAGGGAAGAAAAAAGGGAAAGGAAGGATGCCCTTTGTATATTCGGGGGGAATTTTATTATGGGAAGAATGGAACATGGGAGTGAAATAAATCAAAAAGGCAAAAACGGGGTGGAAAAGAGGGCTTTTTCAAAAGTCACTTCACCCTTTTGTGCTTTGAATCGAGGTCAAAAGTGATACAAGGACTGGCTTTTGATTTCTCTGATGGAATCAAAGTAGTCCTTTTAAAGAGGTTATCATTAAAGAATGATGAATATACAGAAATATCTTATAAGTCCTTATAACTTTTTCCAATAAGAAGAGTTGATTTGTTAAATGCAATTTTTAACGGCGTAAGGATCAATCCTAGCTAAACTGTAACAACAAACATGAACAAAAAATATAATAGTCAAAAAATTCGAATGAAAGATTTTGAAAAGTCTTCACGCTTTAGTTATCTCTAATTCCGGAAATTAATTTTTAAAATTGTGTTGTCTGTTATCACTATAAATCCGGAATGTTTTGAGAAGGTGAATTAAATTTACATTTTTTTACCAAATTTGTAGACTTTTTGAGTGAAACAAATCCATTCAGAGGAAATCTGAATCCAGTTAATAAAACACAAATGAGCCCGATTATTCCAAAAAAATTAAAAGCAAAATAAGTGAAATTAATTAGAGATATGAATTATATAAAGTGTAGATATGTGTAAATTTGGAACTAAATTTTCTTCTAGTGATAGACAGTTTGTCCATGATCGAATTTACATTCATGTATTTATAAGTACGTAAAGACAATAACCCAAAAACTCAATGATTCGAATATATAAAATTCACAGATGCAAAATTCTTCCATTTTTTATATTTTCAGATTTACAGCAGATGTAAAAATTTAGATTATGGATTAATACCTTTATTTGTCGTGAGATACATTTTGTTAGTTATTAAGAAAAGAAATTAGAATTTTGAATACAGAAGAAAATCATTGAAGGATACGATTACCGAAAACCCAAATATCTATCTGTAATGTCATGTGAAGCAACCAACTTGCTAACTATTTGGAAGGGCAGAAATGATTGTGGTGACTTTTATTAGGCAATGTAATTAAACGTGATTGATATACTCCTGAATAATATATAAAAATGCATATCAAGTGTGAGCGTTTATCTGTAAAGAGACAGATAAACTTTTCATTTCTAGATAGAGATTTTGTCCAGATTCTCTATCTAGAAAGTCTGATGCTAAAGTCTGGGCCCATGAGAGGTAGGATTTCAAGTTCGAGGCCCGATTCCACCGAAGAAACGACGTGTAAGGGGGTCAGTTGCAGGTTAAATCTGTCCTGACCAAACTCCTATTAGCCGGTATGGTGGGATGTGGAAAGGGAGGATGCCAGCTCAATTGTCGTTATCGTTATCTGACCATGGTTAAAAATTACGTGATCCATTTCAAAAGAGTACTTATGTTGCTTTTCAACGGGCGTTTATATCGGGCTATCTAGAATGATGCTTTACAGGCTCAACTGCGAGACTTTTTAAGCATTCACATCTTTGCTTATGTTGAACCTATACCTGGGACCTCTAAATGTCCTTTATTATTAATTTGAATAAGTAAAAATGTGTTATAGATTTAGTAGCTGAACGTGCTGATTGATTTCTCTATATATGTTAAATAATTTACATATTGTGCACGTTGCAACGAAAAACATTTATCCAATGGAAATTAGAAAACAATGGTTGCAACTACAGCTGTTGAGATGAGTTTATTGATATTGTCCAGATAGGTGCTTCATAAGGGGTTTAAATAACGAAGATAAACAAAGGTTTTTTTTCACGCGTTAACATAAACAGAATTAACAAAATTGGAAGTAACAGATTAAATTATTTTGAAATCAAAAACATTGCTTGACTATTTATTTTATAGATACATTGCTCGACGAAAAAAATGTATTGATAATGAAGAATTCCATCATAAACATGTATAAAATAAATTTGCTTAAATTGTTCTGCCCCAAAAGAATTTATTCAGTGTAATTAAGATATTAAATAAATTCCTCTTTGCATTACGAAAGAATGATACAAAAAGGCTACATGCGGAGAAAAAAAAACTTTCTCATAACAGAATAAAAAAGAAGTTGCATTAAGTTCTTTAGCTCCAGGCTACAAGTCAACTACTTTAAAAAAAATGTTTGCTCTTCAGCCGATTAAACTGCAACCGTTTGCCTTTAGAATACTAATTAGATGTGTATTTCATTCCATAAAATAGAAACTCAGGTTGCAAAAATGGATGCGATTATTCTGACTAAAAATTTAAATGAACAACTTAAATTTCAATACTCTCTTCTAATAAGCAAAAAAAATTATATACTTGCAACTCAATTCAGCCATTATGTATTATGAATGGAAATTAATTAGAGTAAATTAGGGCATATGTTTTTGAATAGAAATAGAATATATTTTGATTATTCATCTCGGAATTACGATTAGTTTGGCCAACAGAGCTTTATTTGATGTTTATATAACATAGCATATACTCTGGATACCATTTAACAACCCTTTCTGTCAACTAAAATCGTTTTCGAAAATCGCTTAGAATAATATAAGCTGTTGATTATTTCAGCAGATGATTCTGTTTCGAGTTTGGAAATGAAATGAAAAGCATTTGGTGTATCCAAACAAACTATGCAACGCAGGTGCAGAACAATTTTCTAGAGGCAAACAGAGAGAACAGTTATTCAGTGTCACTGATTTATTCATTGAGGGAATTTTTCCCCCTGCTCAGAAAAGGAAAGGGAATAATGAAACATTCTTGCCATTGGGTATATAGCTTCTGCAAATCAAATCTACACCTAGGCTCTGAATGTGTATTGAAATCATGGTTACAGTTATTCAACACAGTATTTCTGCATGATAATCCAAAAAGAAGATATTTATTTTTATTTCTACTGAAAGCAAATGTCACAGGAGAAAATTATTTTTTTATCTGCTTATCTAGGAACAAATAAATATCCATTTTCGTTTAATGTTATATATCAGAGAATTTGGTAAAGCTAAAACATTAGTTTTTGTTAATTTACAGTTTATAAAAATATACTTTATAGAAAACAAATTTTATTATTCAGTTACATGAAAATGATAATAATTTTAATTATCTATAATCTTATTCTGGTAGTTAATTACATGGTGTTATATAGGCGATATAATACCATGATACTAATTATTAATTTGATTTTAGTGCTATTGATTTTTACAACGGAAGAAAAAATATAAATATAACCATTCTAGAATTTTTTTTTAATTTGCGTTTTACGGATTAGATAAGATAATATGGAAAAAATAACGCGCTTGAGAAAGAATATGATTTAACAAACTTAAATTCACTTCATTCTAATGGATAATTTAAATTCCATTTCAAACAAATTCATTAAAATATAATTTTATTTATCGTATTCCTCATTTAAATCTTTATTAATTAATCGTTAATGGGTACTTTGTTTAGTTGAACTCTTTAGATGCAAATTCTACATGCGTCAAATAATCTATCTTTTATATCAGTAATATTTATCCTAATTAATTGAATCAATAACACTAATATAATCTAATTATCAGGATAATTAACAACGAATTATCATGCCACAATTTTGTATCTAAAATGCTTAAATATTTGTTTTGAAAGTAATCAGACATTTTGATTTTATTCATAGATAGTAAATACAAGTCAAATTTTAGCATCTCTTTGACAATTTAAAAAGAATATTTCCTTGAAAACATGTATTGCAATACAGTAAGTCACTTTGATGTATACAGTAACTTAGATATAAAATAAACAAAATTGAAGCAAATCTTTAAAAAATGCTTTAAAAGATTTTTTTAGAATTTTTTAATTAATTAATTAATTAATGCTACTATATTTATGTATTAAAATTATCGCTTTTAAAAAATGATATTTTAATTATTTCGGATTTAACGTTGACAGAATTTTAATGCCCTTTAATAATAATGCTGTTTTTAGATTAAGTTTATTTTTGAAAGACTTTCTGTTCTTTTTTTAGTAATAAATAAACTCAATTCAGCAACAATGAAACGCTTCGAGCAAATTTACTTTTTAAATTTTCTACTCAAAATAGGTAGAAGAATCAAGGTAGAAAATATAATAAAAAAATGGGACATCAAAATCAAGAATTAAAAAAAAAAGAATATGACGTCACCATCAAGAATAAAAAAAAAGGATGTGATGTTAAAATCAAGGATTAAAAAAATATAATGTCATAGCGGAATTTTAGATAAAATAAAATGGAATATTACATTTTAAGCACAATTACATTTGTAATGTTTCTATACTTCGCAGTATTTAATTTTATTGTTAATAATTGGAAATCAGTGAAACTAATACATAAATTTATGAATGACTGATTTGAGTTATTTTATCAAGATAGCAGACATATTTATTTCTAGTGAGTCAAATTTATATTGGGATACTAATAACGAAAGATCTATCTTTAACGACTTTCAAGGATACAACATTTTTTCTTACTGCGCATGCGTTTGTAAAATTTGGCAAATTTGGTGGGAAAAAATTGATGACTTATTCAGATGAATTCCGACGTTTTTTTGCTCTTTCTGAAGTGAGATTCAGAAAGAGCAAAAAATTCTTTATAAAATTTAATTGCCTTTTCTGTTCTATAGTTTTTCAAATTTAGGTATGTTGAGATGTTTTTTTTTTTAAATTTTACCCTGTTTCGTTAAGTACATATCATTCATTTAAATATGATTTGCAGTGAAAAAAATATTCAGGAACGCCAAAAGGACAATTTATTGCTAAGCGTTGAAAGTACTAAACTATTTTAATGAAATTGTGGTAAACGTAAATCAGTTTTTTTTACGCATGCCGTCTTATAACTTTCCTGGAAGCTTATTGGTGTAACTGAAAGTCACATGATCTGGATAAGAACGTGATCTTTCGACTTCATCTAGTATTATCTTCTTAATGAACATAACTCATTTACTTTTATTACAAAAATCACTAAGCCCATTTGGCTACAATTTTCTCATTTTAATTAATTATTTACTTTAAAAAAGTAAAAAAAATGTTTTTTAATAGAGAAAGGATAAATGAACAGATTAACTGCTTATATCATGCAACACCTAATTGCCCTTTTGTTGCATATTATTAATTCCAAAATACGAAATAGATTTTCATAGGAAATCAATGTTGCGAATTTTATCTGACGCTAGGAACATGTAGTGATTCCATTATTTTTAAGCACTATTAGCTTTAATGGCTTACTCAAATAAACCATTTTGTAATTTGTGTTTACAAATTTTTATAAATTAACGAAATATTAAATTTGTATGGAAATTATTTGAATTTTTGAATTGAAATATCACAAATTTCTAGAAATAGCACTTTAAAGCAATAATAACAAAAATGATGATCTGAAAAATGTTCATATACTTTTGAGTAAATATGCAAAATTAATTTCGAGTCATAATGGAAAGAAATGCTACCAATTTTTTTTATATTTCCTAAAATATAACTAATAAAATAAAGTTCTATTGACTAGTCATTCAATCAGAAAAGAAATATATTTCCTTCGATTTCGATGTTTACTTTTTGAGAATACAGAAAATCGTCTGCAAATCAAAAATGAGCATATTTTCTACTTGTCAATTTATATCTATGTGCCAGTACAGTATATTTTATAAACATTTCTGTAATAACAGAGTTTATTTGCATTTTAAGATAATTACTTTTGTTGAGTAGTAAAAACGATAACAAAAAATATATTTTATATTAGATGGTATTCAAATATTTCATGTCTTTTTTATATTTTATTATGATGAATGTATATATTTTATACTGTTGACTCGGATTTATAAATTATATTTTAGATTGAATTTGGAAGTTTTTTTGTAGTGAAATTCGGAATAAATCTTTAAGTTTTGTAATTATTAAATTTCAATTAAAAATTAAATGTTTTAAAGAATTTTATAGAAATTCCTAAATACTACTGTAATTTATGTTGATGAATGCCAATTGTGTCAAAATAAAAAAAAATTAAGATATATAAAATTAAAACAAATAAAGCTTATTATTTTAAATAAAAAAATACTTTTATAATTGATAATCTACCAAAAGTACTTAAATATTTATTTTAAATTTTGTTAAAAAATATTTACACTTTGATGTATATAAAAAAATTTACAAGACAGAATATCTTATTAAAATGAGATAATGCAGTAATAAAATGAGGTTATTCAATTAAGAATACATAAAGCAGATTCTGATGAAAAGACGATAATTCCAATAACATCACCGATAAAAATATAATTCCATTCTTACTCGGATATAAATTAAGTAAATTTTGTTTAGTACAAACATTAAATTCTCATAAAACTTATCTTCTAAAAACGAGTTTCTATGCATTTTGCAGTAAATAGAATGAATCTAATTTACGAAGCAATGAGGAAAGTAATACATGAGATTTAAAAAAAGGAGATACAGCTATAAAAAGAACATATAATTTCTTACCTTCATTCTTTTTTACTGCAAAAGCATACATTATATGCCTTCCACGTCCTTATCGCACTAACACGTTGCATTTTTAGAACCATTTTTAAGCATGTTTTTTAAAGGGTAACATATTTATGAGCCTCATATCGTTGCCAGTTCCTTTATCTTATGTTGCTAATTCTGAATTCATTGAATCGAGTGTGCGAAGACATCTCCTGTGAAAGTGAATTAAGTTTGATTTAATTTTTTTCCTTCAAGTTTTTCATAAAATGAGTTTTATTATACTCTTTCTATAATAAAATGTCTGCAAACCAGAAATATCTAATACATACACGTGATATTCTTTTTGTATATTATTATTTAATTATTCGATTTATTGTAAAGAAGTAATAGACATTCATTCTTCATTTGCAAACGATTTCTTAATGGATTGATACATGTTGTATTTCTTTCTTTCGTTAAAATATTGCAAATGATTTAGGAATTTTTCTATATTTATTAGTTAAATACTATATTTCTAATGGAATTTGTAAGTTAATTTGTTAAAATTGAATGGCAATAATACGAAACCTAATAAGAATAATAATATCAGGTAAAGAATTTGCATTCTGGAAACCGGGGATAAAAGCCATTGTAGCTATAAATCCCAATACCTTATACCTTTCAAGTCAAGTCAAGAATTTGCATTTGCATTTCTCTTCCTTTAAGTTTTTTTTTCTTCGTCTCTGTGAACTGAAAAATTGCAGAGTGAAATTTTTTAAACCAAGTGGTTTATAACTAAGGATTATAGCCTTTATTGCTCCATATCCTATTAACATCAAGTTTCAAATTCAAGTTCAAGGTAAAGAATTTTGATTTTTTTATACGTCAATATTTAGAAATAACAATATTTGTTAAGCCTTTAAAAAGTTTGAATAAATTAAAAATAAGATTTAAAAATTTAGAAAAATTAAAAGATGTTTCTTTATATTATCTGGAATATACATGTAAGTATTAAATTTAATTAATTAAAATGTAATGCATTAAATTTAATTATTGTAAATACTTATTAAATGTAAATGTTTTAAGAATTAAATTTAATTATTTAATAGATTTCCAAATTTTAAAAACCTAATTTGAATATTTGCTGAAAATTCAAACTATAAGTATTTTCAAAATTGCTTCAAATGATTTCAAATTCCTCCCAAAAGTGGCATTGATTTGTAATCATGACAATATTTAAAAGTAATATTTATGGAAAATTGTATGGATAATTATGGATATGGATTGAGGATTTTTCATACCCTTAATTAAAAGAGTCGACTTTCATATATTTGGTATATAGCTTAAATGGTTCAAGATACCCATGTATCTTTTTATAAAACGTTAATTCTTTAAAAAAGAGTACAATGTTGTTTCTTTAATTTTCATAATATTTTGATACGCTTCGGCTTTATCAGTATTTAATTAAATACTGATAAATAATTGCAAAATAATTGGGAAATTTGCCGTGTTTTGGTTTCAAAAACATTAATTATAAAACTGATTTTTATAATATTTGAATACAATTAAAATATTTCCTAGTCGGGTGAATTTTCCAAGTTATTTTTCGGCGATTGCTAGAACTTTGTTTAAAGAACATCGGGCATACAGGCGCATTAGAAACAACAGCGAACATCATCACAAACATTTGATACACGCTCGCCATATACTTGGCGCAATTATATCGTTCGTCTTACCACCGACTCAATGGTAGTAGAGTATGTAGTGAAAGATTCACAAGACATATAGCATCCTCCAGACCCGAGTAATTACTTTTGTCTTGTGGCTATGTTACTCGGCTACGAACCAGAACGTTGCGAGTTTTGTTCTTGGGTGAAAATACGCATTCCCCACAATATTTTTAATATATAAACCTGTATTTTAAGCATGAAAATGATTGAAAGATTTGTTGAAACCTGATTGCATCGCTAATACGAAGAAACAAGCAACGATTAAAAATAGTAACGATCTGCTTGCGGACAAGTGAGACCAGACATGCTAAAGGCAAGCTTTCCAACATTAAAATTTGTGTTACTTTGAATTTTTGGTGACATAGGAAGGATAAATATTAAGCCTAGATAAGTAATAATTACTCTGAAAGTTAATTTGAATTTGAAAAGTGCATTTCATTGGTTCGTTTATACTTCCATTGCCGTTCAGCCTATTTTATATGCTATTGTGCATTATGTGTTTATTGAACACTAAAATAACATAGTTACAGATTTTTAAGTTTAAAATTTTGATAATTAGTACAAATAAATGGCTGTAAAAATTGATAAAAATGCAATTATATTTTTAAGTTTTGCAAACTGAAAATAAATGCAACAATTTGAAACATAGGAAATTTATTAGTTAAAGTAAAACAATCCTTTATATAATCAATTAATTTCCTCTATTAATTTAAATAGTTTATAAATATGTTAAATTAATTAGTTTTTACCAAAAAAAATTTTCCTCGGATCAACTTGCATTTGAAGCAAAATGAAAGAAATCTGAACTTTTAAAGTCATTTACTTAGAGTTTTACCTATAACCACGCAAAATCGATAGATAAATATTATACAGAGAGCGCAAAAAGCATGAAAGCAAAAATCAAAAACGAAATGAAAGAAAGGACTACTGATATACAAAGAATAAATTCGGAAGGATTTCTAGAAAATACCCCCCAGAGAATTTTCCATACATTACTTTAGTTACTCAAGATGCTGTTGCTGTTGTTATCGTGTCCTGCTTTACAACGGAAGGAGGAGTGCAGTAGCTTCTGAGGGTATGAACCACTGAGCAGCGGAGGGCAGAAATTTGACTTCTAGCTCAAACACGTCTCAAACCCTTTTTACGGAGCGGACTTCATTCATCCACAGATCGTAATATAGATCTGGAACAGAGAACGTTCATCTGTGACCCAATACCCACAGTGGTAATATTCTCGACATGGAGGACTTAGTGACCACGACAGATTTAACCTGAAACAGCCACCGCACATATAAATTACTCAATAGAAAAATGATTTATAAATTCAGCATATCAAAAAAGTCGTTATTAGTCCTAAGTATCTATAAAATTTTAGTTAATCAAGTATTATATGACACAATAATACTTTGGCATTGAAGTGTATGATTCGATAAAATGTTTGGAATGACTAATGATGGAAAAAATAAAGTGAAACCGGAATTAGAGGTCGACCAAAGAAAATTCATGCAAATGCTTAACGGTTACTATTTTCATGGTAGATGCTCATTCCATTATGTCTAAATTATTTTACTAATTTTAACATATAAGGCATGTAAATTAGCTAGAGATTCTTTTCCTAGTATTTTTATCATCATATTTATGAATCGAACAACAGAAACATAGTACTTTAATTCATTTATCAACCAGATGAATATGCTTATCTATAATGGTTTAGAAATTAGCATTTAGCTAATGGGCCACAGATAATGAGAAAATAATTTGTAATTACATTTACTTGTAATAATTTTATTTAATATTATATAAAGAGAAATAGATAAGAAAATTAATAAACAATGACTACGTAGAGTTTATTTTTTCTATTTTTCTTAAACATATTTTGATTAACGGAGACAACCTATTGAAAAACTTTAAATTTTTTAATTTATTTTACTTAATTAGATATTTTTTCTTTATGTAAAGTGTTAACATATCTAAGATAAAAATGTATGCACTGTGATGCTGCATTGCATCAAAACATAAAAAATAATAAAAATACATTCTTTCAAGTTTTTTTTAATCGAATGAAATAATTATTGCAATTTTAGCTCTCTTTCCCCTCTTTTATTAATCATACTTATTGATAATCATGTCGCCGGCGGCCTGACCCAGAGGTAGCGTGTCTTCCTCGTGACCTTTCGTGTTCGAGTCCTTGTCAGGGCAAAGTTGTTCTGTGTTCGATATGTGAAGTGTGAGAATGTGCACGTCTGTAAAAAGAGTGTATTTAAGCGAATGAGATAAGTGTGTGTCATCTTCATATGGGATAGAAGCCAGTCTTTTGAACTCGGGTGCAACGGGTTCCTTACCCTCAGAAGCTACTGCACCCCTCCTTCCGTTGAAAGTAGACACGTCATCATCATCATTCTTATGTCGTTTATTGAATTCAAAAAGAGAAAGCCATGTTAAAAATAAAAATACATGCAAAGAAGGAAAGAAAGACTTTTTAAAAATTATTTTCGATCAGTTTAAATAAATTTAGAAAACTTTCTATTTGTATTCTTCGATAAGCTTTCACATTAATATTTTATCTCAAACTCAAAAGTCCAAAATGTGAATTGAAACTTTACGTCTGTGTATGCCTTAGAATATAGGCTAGTATCATAAAGCAGAATGCAACCTATTATTTTATATACTTTGTTTGTTTATAAAAGTTTATAATTGTTAGACAAAAAAAAAATAAGCATATGTGTAATTTTCATAAACTTGTTTCGTCTATGTGTGTGAATATATGCTTATGGGGCTAAAAATTTACGGAAATAGAATGCATGTAATTAATAGAGAAATGCACGTATAAATATATTATTAATATTCTTAATGGAATAATGAATAGAATAGAATGTATACAATTTTTCATTCTTGTTCCGCTATTTGCCAGAAAGCTTTGAATTATCTTGTCTACTTGTGCTCATACAATTTTGACAAAATAACTTGCACATATAATTTGTAGATGCAGAATATACATTTAGCATGGAATTTCAGCTTTAAATTAATATTTTAAAGTGCTTTTCAATTTATGAAAATAAAATAAAATAAATATTTTAATCACCTGAAAATTTCAAGAATTAGATACACATAGTAATTTTATTTTAATTAAAGCATTAGTTCTATTTTATGAGTTTTAATTAACTAAACGAAGTTTTGGAATAACATATTATATGTCTAATTAATTTTTCCTACAAAATAGAACTAAGCTGTACTTTAGAAATTTCACTTTAAACTTTCAAATATTTTATTAATTCTACTAATTGTAATTTAAAACAGCACATGAAAGACATCTGACATGCTCCAAAAGATTTCATTGCTACGTTTAGAAAGAGTATTGCCATCATAAGTTTAGTTCAGAAATTAAGTAATTTCAGGTAATTATGAATTTATTTAATAACAAATTCTTAGTTAATTTTAATTAAATTTAATTTTTCGTTAAAACTTATTTAATAACAACATTTTGCCTTTCGAAATATTTGGATAATAATCCAAGTTCTATTTATAATTAACAAGTGATCATTAATTTCAGATATTTTGGTACTATTTCAAAACAAGTCACAATTGTGTATGGTTTCAAAGTAGTAACAAATGTTTCGTGTCTATATTAAAAGTATATGAAATATCTTTCTCATTAAAAACTACATATTTATAGAGTACTTTTCTGTTACATTGTAATAATTCTCAGATATTTCAAAATTTACCAATTATTATCGAGAAATTGACAGTATTATGAATCCTATTAGAAGTTGAAGTCAGCATTATAGAGAAAAGATTCTTTATTTTAATTTTATGGAATTATTAATTTCAATGCCCCATTTCATATTTCTGCAATTTTGTAAAGTACAAAGAAAACCCCTTAAAATACACGCCCATGCACTCTCTTTCTCACACTCACACACACATACATGTGCTCTCGCTCGCAAGCACGCGCGTATGCATATACGTGATGTTATCTTATACGTGATGTTATATGCATATACTTGATGTACGTGATGTTATCTTATACGTGATGTTATATGCATATACTTGATGTATGTGATGTTATCTGAGTTTGCTAAATATCCAATTATGAGCACGGAAAATAATTATATACCATAATAAAAGGAAATATTTTCGGACGATAAAGAAGAAATAGATAAATTACAGCAAATCTGCAATTAGAAATGACGGTTAATTATTCAATAATTACTTGGATTTGCTTTATAGAAGATTTTTTTTGCTTTCCTATTTAAAATATTTTTTTAATGAAGAATTAAGTTTTGGGTTTGATATTTCTTTAGGAAAATAGGATTATTTGGGTGCCATAATTTGAATGTGGCCAATCTTTAAATGAGTATTACAAAATCTTTCAAAACGGTCAGCTAGTTGATGATAAAAATGCTTCTCCATTTTGGAAGAAAAATCAACAACAAATCTTTTAATCGATATTAATCTTATAAGAAAATAAATGTTAAAAAATGTTAAAAAGGCATTATCTTGAGATTGAAGTTTGTAAACGCAGGATAAGGATTTTTTTTATTTAACTCTGATGAAAACAGTTTTGAGAAAATTTTTTAGTTATTCTAATATGATAAATATTCCTTTAAAGTCACTCAGAGCATGTTTATTTTGCTTCATATTAAACAGGTTTAAACAACTTTTTAATTTAATTTTTTTTAACAAATTTGATTTTATTTTTTAATGAAAGAGAAATTCTCATATAAAAATAAATGCAGTTATGCATAAAAAATAAATAAGTCTAATAACTCATAATTAAAATATTTAATAAATAATTATTTAAGCTTCAGTTATAGTACTTTTCCGTCAGCCGGGCTGAAGTGAAAAATCGGCAAGCAATGTAGAATTTTGCGAAATTTCTTACGGATATTTTAAAGCGAAAAATTGCCAAAGAAAGTAGAATTTCATCAAATGTCTTTTGAATATTTTTTGCTTGCCCTCGGGTAACGGAAAAATACCTTATTTATTACATATAGATTTTCGGACATTCATAAAATTGCATTTAAAGGACTAGAATTTTATAATGTTCTATAAAACTTACCGTTTATAAATTCTTTTAAGAAGTATTAAGGGTAAAACAGCTTTACTTTTATACGATCTCCGAGTGATAACATGTTTAAAAAGGATTCTCTCCAAGTTAGTAAGATGCTCTCAAAAAATTTCAACATTGTATAAAAGAATTCCTGATTTAACACGAAATAACAATCTTATGCCACATACTAATATTTTCATCGTACCTAGAATCAAATTCACGGAGAATTCTTGGAAGGGGAGGTCATCACAATTGTTAAATATAAGCAAAGTAAAATTAAAAGATGTTAATAGACAATGCCGTGATAATACTTTCATTTAGAATATGTATTTGTATAAAGCTTATTCAAGTTATTTTCCGTCAACGCCAAAGATAATAATTCCCTTGATCCATTTGATTTTTCATTATTGCAAAATATTAGCGAATATAAGAGCCGGAATAGCCTGATTGGTTCGCATCTCTTGGGCAGCGAGTTCGAACCCACCAGCAGACGACTCTCCGTGTGTGTGTGTGTGTATGGGTGTGGTGATTGGCGCACGTTAAGTCTGTTGTGGTCACAGAGTTTTCCATGTCGAGCGTAATACCACTGGAGGTACTGAGTCCGAGGTGATCGTTCTCTGTTCCAGATCTGAATTACGATATGTGGACGAATGAATGAAGTCCGCCCCGTAAAAAGGGTTTGTGACGTGTGTGAGCTAGAAGTTAGACTTCTGCCTTCCGCTTAGGGGTCCGTACCCTCAGAAGCCACTGCACACTTTCTTCCGTTATAAAACGGAACACGAGAACAACAACAACATTAATGAATTAAATTTTCCTGACCATAATGTGTATAAATCTTGAGATTAAAAATATTTTGCACATGCAACATTTTTTTCGCGTTTCTTTTGAAGTTATGTCTTATGTGTTGAAATTTTTATGCTGCATATACAACTTTTACCAAACATACATTTCCATTGATTTAATATGATGTTCGAATTTTGTATATTATTTGATTAGGATATGAGGTTCATTATGTCTTTGGAATGCGTATTGTAAAGTGAAAATATAAAAATTCAAAAAAATAGTGTTTAAAAAAATCTATTGATTATTTTGAATTCCTGTATTTGTATCGATATGAATTTGCAATTAAATAATTATGTTTTGCACCTAATGAAAATGTTGGAAAAATTAAACAGTCTCAAAAGTAAAGTCTAAGTAAATAATTAAAGATACATTAAGAATTTATCTGTTTACGAGCTAATTCTTAATCGAGAATTCTAAAAAAATAAAAGTAATGTTTTGTTTAGAAAAAATCCGATGCGTTCAAAACATAGGAGTTCTTTATGTATAAACTTATAAAGGAATAAAATAATAAAGATTATACAAAAAGAATCCATTTGTAATTAACTTAATTTGTATAAGAGAATAAATTTCATACATACATGTTCATATTGTGAATAGATTTATTTTGGAAATGAAGAATTAACAATAATTTTTTTCCAATTTTCCCACTCATTGTTCAGGTGTGGTGAGCTAAAAACATAAGGACTACAATATTTATTATAACTTGAAATACGGAATATGCACTTATCTATAAAACTACAAACATAGCACTGATAGAAAATAACAAACATTAATACATAATAATAATATCAAGAAACATAATAATATTAAATGATGCATTTGATGTCAAAAAATTCAAAATACTTTTAAAAATAACTAAATTTTATTTAGAGTTAGTTCTTGTTGTTACAGTTAGCAGAAGATTTAAACTGCACCACTCTTGAATATCTTGACATATGATTAATAGCTGCTGATCTTGTATTAAATTCTTAATGGAATTTTATTCTATGAGACGGGAACAATGTGTTGTTTTATCTATATTTATCATTGAAAATGAAGATTGATAAAAGTAAGTAGAATAAAAGAAATATTATAAAATAATATGCAATTTTTTAAAAACTAGGATACTTTACTTAGTCCATTACATTTCAAAGGTTATTCTTAAGTTCTGAACTTCGCGGTTTTAAAAGTATACCATTTTGAAGGAGAAAAACTTCGTTTTAGCCAAAAAATGAAGAGAATATGATGTTCCATGAATTAGTACGATCTTCTTAAGTCTTAGTAAATGTGGTCACTTCAAAATGCCTTGGTGGTCCAGAGGTCAAGAGCGATCAAATTAATGCCCACCTCTGAACTGATTCATACTATCATTATACTAAAACTCATTTCGAATTCATTTTTTCAACTTATGTCCTTCCCTTGTTAGTAAAAGTTAAGTACAGAACAATAGGGATATAGTTTTGAAGCTAATAATAAGCAAGCATATGAATCTCTGATTATTAAGGATTTTTAAATATTATATGTAAAAATAAAATAAAATTTGAGTTTCAATAGCATATAAAGATTTCCTGAAAAGTTGGAAAAATTTCGCTGGAAAGAGAACTTTAGATTCTCATAGATAAGCCGAAAAACGAATTTAATCACTTAAAAGCTTTTCATATTTATTTCTTGTAACGAGAAAATATATATTGCATCAATTCATTTAAATAAGAAGAAATTATCAGTTCATCAGTTCAACTTGATAGAAAAAAAGAAATTAAAAAAGAGGACTAACTAAGCGCAAGTACTAAAAAATTTAGAAAAAAAAATGCAGAATTCTTGCTAAGAAATTTTCTTATAATGGTCTTTCGTGGGTTTTTTACGGACTTTCATGTCAAGAATGAAATGCAATTTTAAACATTTGATAAGGAATTTTGCTCTATGTTTCAAATAAAGATTGGAAATAAATCTTTTGTTCATGGTAAAAAAAAACTTTTCATTTGAAAAAAAATCCATCATTGATTGATTCATTTACCATTTTATAACAGAAATATTTAGAATAAAAATACATCACATAATTTTATAAACAACATAAAATAATGGTAATATAGCCTCACAGGACATATATTTTCATCTATGAGAGAATTATTAAGATATTTCTTCAATGGATGGTTTTTAGATTGAATCAAAAATTATTAATTCATCAAAAGAGATATTTAATATGATTTATTTATTATACGTTCCTTGGGGTGTTCCAGTCTAGAGTTTCAATTTTTTTTCCAAGCGTATGAATTCACTAATAGAGGAAATAAAAAAAAGAAAATTTTATGCATTTTGAATTTTTATAGAAGATTACATTTTAAAATTAATTGATTTTTTTTCCGTTTCATTCGGTGGTAATATATTTCTTGATAACAAATTTCCAACAAAATAATTGTTTTTGGAAGAATAATGTGATGAAAACAACAACAGTAAAAATTTGGAACAAAAAGATATAAAATATTCTATAAGCTATTCATAAAAATAAATGAGGATGTTGAAATAAGGAATACTTCGGGAAATATTAATAACGTTAGAATAAAAACAAAAATATCAAGCTGATATAAAAATGAAAGAAAACAAAAAAAGAATATCAGATCTAAATAACAAAGAAAAAAAGAAAGAGAAAGAAGAATGCTTGTAAAAATTGTAAATAAATACTATAGAATATGTCTGTACAATTCCAAGTGCATTGAATAATTGAAGAAAATAATTTAATATGAGCTTTTCTAGATAAGACAAAGAAAACAGAAGAAAAAAGTAGTGGCAAACAATGTAAACAACTCGGAATGATTCTTATATTTTGAATATATTATTCTGACGAGTATGTTTCATTTCTAAAATAAAACAAAGATATTTTTACAAAATAAATATATTTTTGTAAGGTATTATATTCAGATAAAAAATGTGGTACATTGCCATTTATCGAAATAAATATAACAAGCCTCTTGCAAAAACCTTGAAATATCGAATTCGGTTTCATTTTATGATAAGAAATATAGATAAATATTTATTTTAATCATTAGATTTTTTTGCAATATATATAAGATGTAAATTGGCTGGAGGATAAAAAGAACAATTACAGAATAAGAGAATAAGAGCTCGGAAACCAAAGGCAAGCAAGGAAATATGAGACATTCTGTTTTGAAGTCATTAACTTAAAATTTTTTTGCTTCCTTTTTTTCAAAAAAAAAAAAAAAAATACTGTTCTTTAGTAGCATTTATAATTTTCCTGAAGATAATCTTTGCCTAAGATGATAAGTCAGAGTGACCAATTTCTTACTTTTGTTTATAAAAACATGCTCATCTGATAAAGTAATTGAAAAACATTGAAAGAAAATTCCTGAAACATGGATAAGTACTTTTCCTGGATAATTTAATTAGAAATTTATGAAATGCGTCTTTGAAAGCCATGCTTAAAAGTGTATATTTGATATGAGAAAATTAAATATCTTATAAAATATATAAGACATTTTGTACTATACATTAGGACTTGGAATAAATTTTTAATTCATACTTTATTTGTTAATTCCAAAACATATAAATAATTAATAAATAAAAAATTTAAATGTAACACATATTTTCAGTAAAAATTAATATTTTGGGGACAAAAATATTAAAAGCTATGAACATAAGAATAAATATTTTTTTGAAAAGTACCTTTAGCATTAAAATTAAAAACTCACTAAAATTTTTGGAAACGACTCATTATTACGCAAATAAGTAAGCTATAATAATAATAATAATATGGCTATAAATACTAAAAAGAAATTGTAAATTTTTTAAAGCTTACCATTCTAATATTTTATGAAGGCAAGCTACATATACAATTTTTAACACATTGAAAGCTGTTAATAATTTGGCATTCTCTTAGAATCATTTTTTTCTGCAAATTGAAATAAATTGCATTTTAATTTCATTCATCCGGAAAGGTTAATTTTATAATTATACAAAGGGAAATAACTACACCAGTATTATTGTACAATATAAAACAATGATAATGAATTTAAAATGAGATACAGAGATTTGGAAATTATAATTGAGTTTAATTAATGAAGCACAAGTTAAATATTCTTGTCATCTTACTAACGAGATATTTGATGTTAATTTCGCTCTTATTTGATTTGTATTAATTGGATGGTTTAATTATTCAGCTTCATGAATTTTCTATACATTACTAATTACATCTTTCTTATTTCTTTTGTTTAATAGAATAAACTTGAGAGAAAATCTGCATGCATGAAGAAGGCATAAATTAAATTTGTTGGGAGGTATTAGAAAAATCAATAATTTGTGGACATAAGGAACAACTATATATCTTGTCTGATCATTTCGGGATAATGTGAATGTCAACTTCACAACGGGAATTAAAACGAGCACCGTAATAAATGCATTAAAACCTCTATTAGGGTTCATTCTGGTTAGTATCCGTTTTTGGAGTGACGGTAACTCTCCCTTCAACATTATTGAATCCATCAGGAAAGTGTGAACGGGAGCTTTTCGTCTCCATATCTGTGGCAGTTTTTTGTTGAGATATAATTCCCAAAAAAGACGTTTTCAAGGAAGAATCGAAATAAAGCATTATTTTTTTCTATCACGGAACCATATTTATTGATAACTTGGTATACAATTTAAACTACTAGATGGTTTTTGACTTGTAGAAAAATGCATTTAATGGAATAAGACATACCTAGAAGTAGCTGCTTATAAATCTTTAAAGATCTATTTCCATTAAGATTTCCTCTATCATCAGACAAGTTATATTTAAGTCAATATTTGATTGCATGATAGAATTTGCAGAACAGTAAAGCAGCTTAAAGAATAAAAACTGTGATTTTTAGTCTGACAACTGAATTTTTAAAAGGGGAAAGGCATGTAGAATATTTGCAGGAAGTTACTTCACTCATTGTCGTCTTACACAACTTGTTAATTTAGTAATTACTGTATTATATGAATTGTAAATTGTGTTGTCAATAAATTCTGGTTACTGGCGAAAAAAATTCAGAAATTGTACAGTAATATAAAACATTTTTCCTCGAATCAGATAATTCCTCAAATAAAATATTTTCTCGCTAATTGCTTAATAATTAATTATACAAATTTTAAATTGGTTGAGTTTTACTAATTTAAATTTCATTGTTTAATAATAATCAAACGAAGCAGATGTTAAATTTTTTCAAGATTTGGCATTTTTACATTATCTACAAGGTGGAAAAGCTTATTTTCTCCATCACAATGCTATAAATGGCTGAAGGTCAGTATAACAGCTGAAGATCAATAGATTATCTGAGTTTGAAAAATCTACTGTCTCTTCATCTCTAGTTTCACTTAAGACAGCTGTTCAGAAAAAGTATGAAGCAGATAAGTTGAACAAGAGCAAAATATGTTATTAAAATTTGTACAAGAATTCTATTATTCTGTTTTTTTATAAAAGAAAGTATACTATATATATAGAAAAATGGAAGTATTTTCTTTTTAGAACTCAACGCTGCGTTATAGAAAATAACGTATGAAAGAAAGAACGTAAGTAATGTAAAGAAAGAAGAAAGTGACGTAAAGAAAGTACAAGGAACAATACGTTCTTACAGAAAATAGCATATTGTTCCTTCTCATCTCTTGAACACTTTTGGAAACAAATGTAAGTTTGAGGATTATTTTTAATAAAACCTGACTTTTTATGATGAATTTTGACTATCAATTATAAATTAATATTTTAAATATAAATTTAAATTTTAAAAATAATTATATTTAAAATATTTAGAAAGTAAAAGCTTAAAATTTCTTAATGGTTGTTTATTTTTACTTTCTTAAAAAATGAAACTGATTATGGCTCAGACTTTCGATTCCTTTTACCATCACATTTCTAGGCTGAATATTGGACGTCTGATGCCATTTCTTTCTCATTTTATCTTTTTGAAAAATTTTCATTTCAATTCTTAGAATATTTATAAAGCAATCTTTTAATTCTGGACTTCTTAAAAGATTAATAAACTCTATGCAATTAAAAAAAATTAATATTTGAGATTAAATTACCAAGAATTGTAGAGAAAACTTTCCATATTTTAAAAACATATTTGTCCCTTTTTTCAACATATTTCATTAATTGAGGTTCTCAAAGTGGTTAGAGAAAATGCTAATTACAAAACAATCTCAGAGATGGAAATTCTTTATTATTTTAGGATGATCCTCTTTCTGGATGGAATCATATAATGAAAACTTGACTTTGCCTGGAAAATAACTTAAGCTTGACAAAATACTAAAAAATAAATTCATATTTTGCTGTTGAAACAATAGAAAAATTTCCTTGATAGGGATTATTAATAGGAGATATAGGTACTTTTCTTTTAAGGAGACTTTTAACAAATTAAATATATCGATCAGTTTATCAGACTCCAAACATAAGGATACTCTTTTCTTAAAATTTCAAAAATATATTTTTTTATTTTAGAAATTAGAAATATGATTCGTCAGATTTCAACAATAAAATAAGTACAGATTCAGGAGAAATTAAAAAGTTTCGGGAATGCCAGCAAAGGAAAAATATTGAAAATGAATATCGAAATAGGAAGCAAGATCTGACTTGAAAAATAATACAAGAAATAAGGCCAATTATCTTTCTAAAACTTTCGTTGATATCTATCATTTCCAAATTTCACTACATAGTTTTTAATGAAGATTAAGATAAAAGACATTACTGAATGAAACTAAAATGTCTTTTTTATATGTGTTATTTAGAGTAATTTTTTTATATACATTCTTTTGCTTGAGCTTCGTATCTATCTTTGATATATTGTTTGGACGGTCTTAGACACTCCGAGTTCACACTCGGCCGATAATAAAGATGTTCTGTAGGCAGCGCAATCATAGAAAAGCTGAAGATTGCTGCTCAGTCGATGACAATTGTCCCAACTGATCAACAATATGCCATTATATTGCATTTTTTCTTAATGCGCATGCGTTTATAAAATTTGGCTTGAAAAAATCAATTAATTCCAACATTTTTTACTCTTTGTTCTTTGTCAAACGAGTTTTTTTAATAGTTTTATAAATTTAGGCAGGTTGATTCTTTTTTTTTAAATTTTACCATATTGGTTTATGTATATGTTACCGTTAAAGTATGAAATCCGTTATTTTATAGAATACCTAGTTATTCCATGAAATAACTGATTGTGTCCGTTAAAGTGTAAAACTCTCTTGTATTTCATGGTTTAACTAGTTATTTCATAGAATAACGATAAAGTGTAAAATAATCTATATTGTATATCTCGCATGCCAAATACATTTACTTTCCACCCCTACTGCATTTATGAATTCCATATTCCATGCCATTGGAAGATTAAATTAATACCATTAAATTTATGTCGGATAAATCTCATTCTGAAGCCTCTGTGGGGTTTACCGTCCGTATCCCAGTGCAGAGAAATAGGTTGAAAGAGGAATAGGTGATGCCAAATCTATTTTAGCTATCATCATTAAAATAACCGAAGAAGGATATTTCCAATAGGTCACAAGAAACGGCCGCATAAAGCAATCATATTCCCGATTCCAGTTCTGTGTTTGCGAACAAAAATTACTAAAATCGAAGAAGTACCGGATGTAGAAATATTGCTCCGGTCGGTTGCTACAGTTCAAAGTTTAGGTACTGGTCAGGGGTTTAAAAATATTCATGTAAAACCCAGTGTTTCAACAAAAAATGTTTTTTTAGATACAATGTTCTTTGTAATTCCAAGTGTCATTTTAGTAAGCCTAGCTGTAACAAATGATTTTATGGTACGTTTCCATAAATACTATTTATGCGCTGCATAAATTAGATAAATTGCTTCTTTTTCATTTTAATTTTCTGTCATTAGATTATTTATAGAATACCTAGTTATTTCATTTTAGATAAGTCGTTTATTTTACACTTTAACTATCTCACCTTAGTTAATTTATAGAATACCTAGTTATGCCATAGAATATCTAGTTAAAGTATCAAATTAATAACATATTACACACTTTAACAGACACGATCAGTTATTTCATGGAATACCTAAGTATTCTATAAAATAACTGCATTAAATACTTTAACGGTAACATATATAATCATCATGTTAATACGGGATGCAATAAAAACGAAAGATTCACGGATGCCAAAAAAGCAATTTACAGTCAAGCATAATGCCGAATATTTCTTATGAAATTGCATCAACATAAATCCTTCTCTATCAGCACAAGGGACACCTACCGCCCGTCTTATAACTGACCGAGAGTAAACCAGGCATTATTTACAGTAGTGATGAGATATCAAAGCTAAACAATCCATGTTGCTATTCGAAATTTACAAACTTCTAACATGAGAGTTTGGATTTTGCCTTTCTCACTATTAACTGCTACATTGAATTCCGATAGTTTTGCGATCTCTGGGAGTTCATCAATGGAAATCATTCTTCACCTTTTCTATATCTATATTTTATATGTAGAATTCATATAAAAATTTAGTATTTTTTTAAAAAATTACTTTTTTTAGTATATTATCTTAAATAAAAGTAAAATATCTCCATTCTAGTTACTGAATGGTGAGTATTGTTAAAATATTTTTTTTAAAAAAAAGGAGGATAGACATGAAGAACAAAATAGCATTCTTTTTATTTGTAGTTAAGTTCTCAAAGAAAGCATTCCATGCTTAATTAAAGAATCATATTTAAAAAAAAGTCATTTGCTAAGCAATAGAGCAACTGAGAATTTTTTGACAAAAAAAGACTGAAATATTAATTTACGTACTGACATATAAATTTAAAATGCATTAGTGTAATCTAATTAAATTGTAATCCAAGCTTAATGCTTTTCTTTAGTAATTACTTATCAAAAGAACTTACAAATGTTCTTAGAGTCATAAAACTTAAAGTTCCAGAGAGAATTTTAAATTAAGAACGTTTTATGTTGATAAAAAAGTTTATTTATCTGATAATTAATTTTCTTTCCTTCCTATTTAAAATGAAACGCAATTTTTTTTATTTTACATAATGATCATAAATTTTGTTTATTCAGATTAAGGCAATTTCAAATGGCTTTTTTCTTTACAAATAAAACGATGATAAACCATTTATTTTACGAATATAAAGTTATTAATTAGAAAAGATTTATGTGTAATTATTTTTTAATCACCAACGTTACAATTAAGGAACAAAGTAATGAAATTTCTTATATTGCTGGAATTTAATAAATTTTTTACATCATCATAAACTAAAATTAAGTCGTTTTAATCTTCGAAAATAGAAAATCATAGACAATTTAATGATGTAAAATAAAAATATATTCCTTTATTTATTTTCTTGCATATATCATCATTTTATATATTTTACATTGTACATTTTTACTAATTTCATCCTTTTCTTTTTTATGTACTTAGTGCTCTAGGGATAGGATCAGTCTCTCTCTCTCTCTCTCTCTCACTCACACACACACACACACACACACACACACACACACACACACA
>JAOUZG010040215.1:8033155-8046636 GCA_026289955.1 Argiope argentata | reverse complement strand
AGAGAGAGAGAGAGAGAGAGAGAGAGAGATTCTCACAGTAAAAATATTAAAATAATTGAATTTCGTTTTATCGTAAATAAATTTTCAAACATTTTAAACAAGTAATCCAGAAATACATGATCTTTCAAAATTAGTTACTACCCATAATCGGAATGATCTAGTAAATTGTTTAGTTTCCTAATTTTGTTAACTTTTTTACGAATATTTTTATTTAGGTTACAGAAATCGCATATTTCTATTCTTTTAAAAGCATCTGGGACACAAATATGCCATCTATCTTTATAAGTTGAACTTATATACCCCATTAGGATTCAAGGTCTCAATATTTTATTATTTCTGGAACATTTCCAGAAATAAAACAATGCCGCAGAAATTAATTCTGTAGAAGGCCGATGTGATTGGAATTTATATTTGTCGCATAATTTTATCTTTATGACGTTAATTATTTGAAGATAGTGAACCTTAGAAAATACTTGATTCTGTAACAGTAACGCTAAAGAATAAGCATAATTTATAAGTGAAGCTAAGTTTGATAATTATTGCATATATTAACATGATTTTTTTCAAAGCCACATGCAAACACATTTAGCAACCGAAAGGCCACCAAACTCTACATGAAAATTACTTTTGACATAGAATGTACTATTCCGTAAAAAAATCGCCGATAGGAGTATTTATGTTGTCGTTACATCAAACCGATAGTTAGTACAAAACACTGATATGAAAGAAAAGTGCCAATTTATGCTTTCGTATGCGAAAACAGCATCTATAATTTGGGCTATAAAACATATAGTCAGCTATGAAAAATACAGACATTTGAAAAAACCCACCTCAGTTGAATGTGTGACTTAAATTATCAGAGACGGCTTTCTGGCACGTCTTCCTCGTGTTCTGGGAGTCCCGGGTTCGAGTCTCGGTTTGGGCATGGTTGTTCTTCTCTGTACTATCTGTGAGATGTGTGAATGCTCTCCCCCGTAAAAAGGGGCTGTGCAAGTAAATGTGGCGAGTGTGTAGCTAAGTCGTATTCTTGGCTCTAGTTGGCGGTACTTAAAGAACAAGAGACGGTTCTTTCGGCTTAAATCTGCTGCTGCAACTGCAGGCGGACTTGTCTATGGCAAGTTCCATAAGTAAAAATAACATTACCAGAAAAGTCATAAACTTACGTCCTATTTTACCATAATAAGTGCAATGCATTAACAGATTTTCGTGATTTTCGAATTCAAGTAAGATATAACATAAGGAGCCTTAATACCTTAAGACTTTAAAAGGAATGATTAAGACGTTCGAGAAAATAATGCCAGGGATAATTCGCTTAGGGAGAGGACATAACAGATTATGAAAAGAAGTGATACTAAATGTTAAGTCGATAGATCAGAGGAAACCATTGCTGATAGTAGCATTTCATCAATTGTATATAAATTTTGCTGTGGTATGGAAAGATTTGTTTCGAATTCTCCTCTGTTGTCTATACAAAATCCCTTGCAGGAGTTGAGACATAATGCTCATGATAAATGGTTGACATTTGCTCTGTCCTTGAAAGTTGACGATGATTTCTGATAGTACATTTTTTTTGGAAAAATGAGGCTCATTTTAGTCTGTTGTTGTTTTTCGCGTGTTCCGCTTTACAACGGGATGAGGAGTGTAGTAGCTTTTAAGGGCATCTACCCCTGAGCACCCAAGGGAAAAGTCTAAATTCTATCTCACACATGTCAAAAACCCTTTTTACGGGTCGGATTTCATTCATGCATTTCATTCACTCATCCATAGATTGTAATTTAGATGTGGAACAGAGAACGATAATCTCTGATTCAGTAGCCCCAGTGTTATTACCTCGACATGGAGAACTTTATGACCACGACAGATTTAACGTGCGCCAACTACTACACACACGGAAAGTCTTCGGCTGGCAGGTTCGTTCTGTGTGGAGAGGGTCAGAGCTATCAATTAGTGTTTCACTGGCCTCCATTCCAATTATGGTGCAATTTCGGTTATCACATCGAGTTACAGGTGACTCTGAATAATGTCTATTTAAAACAGATCATCCGGTATAATATATGAATCAAACGCAAGTAAAATATGTTATAATCTTGATATATTTAAAAGAATCCATATGCAATTTTTATTTAACTTTATGTAACTGGATTTATTTACTACCCACCGTAATGTAAGTAATTTCATAGGTTAATTCTTTATTAGAAAAAAACCTCAACAATATTGTGACGATATCCTTACGATATTATACAGCATTTAAAACGGCATTGTGATATGTATAATAATTTATGCGAAGAGGGATTGGAAATATCTGTCCTAGGCTGTAGTTTTGCAATGAAATTTTTTTTGTATATTTTATTCTATTCTACTGAATAAATTCATCAGTTGAAGTACGTGAAATTTATTCTGCATTTTTTATATTCTTTTTTTTTTTTTTAAAAAAAATCTTATCATAAAGAATCCTTTCAAGAATCATAACATCTTTTTCTTCGAAAAAATGTTTACAAATGCAAACACTATGAAATAAGATGACATTTTATAAATATCAGATATATGCATATTATATTTTAATTTCTACGTCATTTATTCATGTATGGCTGTTGAAAATATGACTAAAAGGATATTTTCCCAAAATTCATTAGTTTGGAATGCATTTAATAAATAAAATATCAGCTTTCAAATAATGAATTATGTAACTCTTTTGTAGCATGTTAATCTCTTTTTTTACAGAATTCTAGTAACATTAATTTTCTGAATACTAAATGATGTATTTTTTTTCCAAAAGAAACCGTCATAATAGTTTTTATTAAATTATATTCCACAAGCAAGAGTTTCTGCTTAATTTAATATACGGAAAGAAATGAATATTTCTATTCATATTGAGAAATTGAACAAAAGAGCCTAGGATTGGAGATTTCCATTCAAGAAAGAAAAAAAAAAGATGGCAAGATATATACTTTCATAAAACCTTTTCATTGAATTTTCAATCACGGATGGAATACCTTGGCAATGTTTTGCGAGTGTATGCATGTATACTCAAAAAGTAAATCATTTCAAAAGCCCTCGTTTCGAAAAGAACTTCATATAAGTAAACAAGTGATAGAGCTCGCCTCATATTCACTCATCCATGAAGACCCTCCTGAGACAGAAAAAAACAACAACTGTATACTCAAAGAGTGTGGAATTTTATTATTAAAGAATAGAAAACAGAAAAGAAATATATCAAAACCAAAACAACAAGGGGGTGAGGGAAGAGGGATATTCGAAAGGTTGCTTTAATATTTCTGTTTTCATATAAAAAATTCTAAAAGCTATATCTTTTAATTTTAAATTATGGGAATGATTCTTTCATGAGGAGATTATTTTACAGAATAATTCCTAAAGTAAAAGATACAGTAAATGTATTTTTAAAAAAAATGTAATACAAAGAAATTAAAGATACATGCAGCGACTTTTGTCCTTGTAAAAGATTAAATATGCAAGTGAAATCAGAAAAAAATTGCAAATTCTGTTTATAAGACGGAAATATTCACATTACTGCTTTTCTCTCGTACATTTTGAAAGTTATTTCTAAGTATTTTAGTATTTAAGTTTATGTCAATAATAGATATAAAAACTCTTATCTGGAAAGGGATAGAAATAAAGTAGTGGAAATATTTTTAATATCTTATACTATAATACGAGGAATGGTTGTCAAGTCGAAAATCGCCCCAGAATTAATAAACTACGGTAAACTTGGGGGTCTGGGGGTTTTGGCCACGAGGAATCGATTGGCGCCGGTTTTGAAGCGCTACGGTTGAGCAGTTCGGAGTTACAGATAGGATATTTTCAAACTTTATTAGTTCGCCATAATGGCTACTTAAATTTTCAAGTGGTAACGTGCTGCCATCTATAGCCAATATGCCATCTATATCAATATTCATATATATATTTTTTCATTTCATGCAGACACGTGATGAAAATTGCATTTTTATATGTTTAATGCGCAATAATAATTTATTTTTTTAAATTTGAGTTTTTGTCAATCTGATGGCAACATATTAATAAGATAATTTTTTCCCTTTTACTCGTAACGCATGCTTGGAGCTTAAGTTTTAATTTTATCTTATACTATAATACAAGGAATGGTTGCCAAGTCGAAAATCGCCCCACATTTCCGACATTTCAACATTCATCAGAAAAAAATAAGGATAACTTTGATATTTTTACTAAATACGGCATGTATTGTTTTGATAAATCACAATTGAAAATTTAAATATTCGAGTTAGCTTCGATACCTGTTTTCTCCGAGCGGAGCTCGGTCACCCGCTGGTGTATGTTTAAATCCAGTTTTTACTTTCTATTATACGTAATGTAGAGAAAGTATAGTAATTCTAAAAAAATCCGAATCTAAGATTTTGGCGATTCTATGCATTTTAAGCATCTCTGAGTTTGAGTCTGAGACATTTTTGCAAAATATCCGTCTGTCTATCAGTGACAAAGTTAATTAAAAAAGGTTTTGTGTTAGAATTGGACTTTTGTTCAATGCCGTCACATAAAATTTGAAGATTTCTATCAAGTTTTGGATAAAATACGTTTAAAGGAAGACCGTCTCTCGGCCTGTTTGAATATAAGTTAAGACGATAAAACAAAAAAAAAAAGGAATAAATAAACGCCGATTTAACATCAATATTGTAGATACCTGGCAAAGTTTAAGAAAATCCAACAAGGAATTGACAATACTTATAATATTACTAACACGATAATTCAAAAACGCAATCACATAACATATCAAATTTTGTGACTACAATTGCAGTTTTTGTATCAAATTTTAGTTTCAATTGGTTAAAACTAAATGTGCCTAAAACGCAAATTTTTTTGGGCAATATCAACACATGGCAGGGATTAATAGCCAAATAATTCGCCAAAAATAATACGATAAATTCAGTAAAAACTAAAAAAAATTAATATGCACGCCAAAGATAACATTTATAAACTATTTTATGCCAATCATACGTAAGCGAGAGCAAAGTTTTAAAAAAAAATATATGCGAGAAAGTTTTGAGAGACCAGATCCGCTGTTTTATTATTATGGTTTGAATTCAGTCCAAGAAATGCCATTTCTCAAAACATTTATGTTGATAAGAACACAATTTCTCTGGATATTAGAATTTCCGGGGATATTCCTTCACCAGGTCTTAAATTTATGAAGATCTACGTTAACTTACATGTTAGTAAAATTAGTTACGAGAATATACTTTTTCGATGCTGTTCTTCCATGATTTTCATCAATGAAATTTTTGGCAAGTTTCGTCGGACATTTATTAAATTAAATACAGATAATTAGATAAATTTAAAGAATATCATCTAAACTTCTTCAATAAATATGTTTACCGAAACTTTTTTTTGGCCGATAAGAATTTTTATAAAAATAACAACTGTGAAAATCTTTTTTATAAATGATATCGATCTCAAAATTTTATATTTAGTTTTGTCGATATAAAATAACATTTAAATGACAGTTATCACTCCAACGCAACTTTAAGGTAGTCGTTTTTTTAGTATAACTGTAAATAATTAATTCTTTATCCAAGCAAAAATCTCGATATAAAACGACAGAAAATACTAACTAAAGCATTTGTTCAAAAACCTTAACGAAAGGAATTATTTTTAGCCTTTATGGACGAAATTACGCTGATTCACAAATAAAAAATATAGGATAATTATAATCTAAAATGAAACGTACTCATGAAAAAATTCAGAAAGCAATTTATTAAATTAAAGTTTAAAAAATGATGTTACATTCTCAAGCTAAAGATGATTGTTTAACAATTTCTCTTGTTAACTATTTTAATTGTCTTAATTGTTAGAGTTTTGAGTATCAATTTGAGTTCTTTATCAACATTGACTATTATATAAATAGAAAGAAAGATGCTTTAATTTAAATATTTGAAAAGAATTACTATCAATAAATAAAACATCAAAAGATTTTATAGAATTAAAAATATATATTTTAAAAAAAAATTATAATTCAACTATAACAATGCAGCTATAACAATATAGAGGACTTGTCAACTTAGGTAAGGTAATTGCTTGCATTTAGAAAGAGACTAAATATTTATTATTTAATTCAATCTTTGCATTTTCAGTTGGTTTAACTGAAATGATTAAGTCAACAGAAATTCCCACGGTATGAATTAACACCTGTTTCTGTCAATTTATCGTTTGCTTAAATTGTTTGTGGTAATTCTGAAAGACAATTTCTCGCAACGATTTTGTTTTGTTTTTGAAATGAAGTGAAGAGCGTTTTGTGTATCCGATTTCTGTAACGCAGGTGCTGAAAAATTTCCACGAGTCAAAAGGGGAGTGTAAATCAATCGAAGGCCAATGATTTATTCATGATGAAAAAGTTCCCTGCTCAGCAAAGTGAAAAGTTGAAAATATTGAGAGACTCAGCGTCACTTTCAAGAATAACTTTTACTGAAATAAAGATCACGTGTTTCATCCGCATTGTTGTGACAATAAGTTAACGATTGTTTAATAGAGTTTACATATATATTATCCATCAAATATGTTTTTTATTTATAATGTATGATAAATTTAGAAAACAGATTTTTTTTCTTTTTCTAAAACAAAAAAAAAAGCATTTTTTTTGCTCATATTTAGATGCAAGCATTAATAAATTTAAGTCTTCATAGTAAATCAAATTTGTTTAATATCTCAATGATTCTTAAATTAATAGTTAGGATTTTCTTTAAATTAAAAATTATATTTAAAATGACAATATTTATATCATTGAATGTTATATCATTAATATTTGAAATATCTTTTAAAATTTTGATTCTTGCATTCAAAAGGACAAAATAAAGATATGTGTTGGAAAAGTCACGAAAATATAATTAGTTATAATCAAAAGAAATATGAATGTGAACTATTAAAATGCTCTAAAATCACTTTAAAGCTAATATTGTCGGCATCCTGGCATAGGGGTAGCAGGTTTTTCGTGGGAGCTGGGGTTCAAGTCCCGGTTCGAGTATAGTTGTTCTTTATGTAAGATGTATGAATGTGCCTCTTGTAAAAAAGGACTGTGCAAGCGACTGTGTTGAATGTGTAGCTAAGACACACTCTTGGCCTAGTTGACGCTACTTCAAAAAGAAGAGATGCTCGTTCGGCCTAAAATCTCTGATGGTTGCGAGCACGCTTGTCAATGGTAAGTGCCATTAGTAACAACAATAACCATGGATATAATATTTTTCAGGCATTTTCTTATGCCTTTTGTTGTTGTTGTTACTTATGGCACTTACAAGCACTGCTGATAAATATCAGCAGATTTTAAGACGAAAAGAGCGTCTCTCGTGTTTTTTTTTGAAGCAGCGCCAACTGGGGCCAAGAGTACCATTTATCTACACACTCATCACAGTCCCTTCCTACAAGGGGGCACAGCCACACATCTAACAGATAGCACATAGAAGAAGAACCATACTCGAACCGCGACTCCCAGAACACGAGGAAGACGCGCTACCTCTATGCCAGGAAGCCGGCTTCTTATACTTAAAAGATACAGTTCAGTTTTAATAATACTTGACTTCTCTAGACATATTTTTAAAGACTTAAGCAATGATAGAGGTCAGTATAAAATTTACTCTTTTTTGTCTTTGTAGTAAAAATAATATATGATTCTGATGGATGCAGAGTTCAAAACAAAGGGAAGATTTGTCCAGATAGAGAGAGAGAAAAGAACGAGAATATGCTATAATTACATTTGAAAAATCCTACTTTTACCTGTATTGTGGTACATAAAATCAAAGTTAGCTTCAGCTTATCTAGTCATTATTTTTATTTCATAAAATTTGGGATTTATTTAGAGAAGGCTTAATACATTTTCCAAAACGATGAAGAATACAGCAATGAAAAAGTAATTCGAATTGTCATAAGAGTCCTCACATAGTTTTTCAAATCCAGCCTTTTAAGAAAATTCAGATTAAATCTGTGATTTACAGTTAATTGGGCTAAAAAAATTACCCAGTTATATAAAAGTTTATTACCATCCAAACACATTTCTGGATTCAGAAAATAGAATAAATACATAGCAGTTTTTATAAAAACTACGTTTTATTATAATTAAGCTTATAAAATTTAATTTACTATTTTACGACTGAATAAACATATTAATGTTAACCGTAAACTGTATTAGGGTCGTTTCTTCCTCTGTAGCTTAATTATTATCCCCCTCCCACCAAGGTTTTTGTAAAACTAGTTTTTTGAGTTTTATATTCTCTTTTACACTCTATCTTATTGTTGTTAAAATCTTTAAAACATTAACAACTATAATTTCAGTTATTATTTTTTCTACTGATTCTTTTCGTGTCAAAAAAGGTAGCGCCCTTATCCTAAGTAATATAATCTAGTTTGTTGTCCTAAACTATTTGGTCTGCAAAGTAATCAGATTTTATAAGATGAAGTTACGTTTACATTCGATTTTACTTATTTTTTTCAAAACATTGCGAATACAACCAGGTTAAATCATAGAGGAATAATTTACCGAAAAAAATCTGAACGCCTAGAAAAAAAAGGGGAGAAATAAAATAGAATTAAAAATAAATAATCTAATAATCATTTTTGTTTACCATTCGGAAGCGATTTTAAATAATATACTGATTACTTATTTTGTTGTAATTTTTTTAACCCGTTGATAATACTGCTTGTGTCAATACATGATTAGCAGATAGATTCGTTTGGCAATGTTTATTCACATGCATTAAATCGTTTGGTTTTGTGCGCTCCTATTAATGAAATCGTCTGCTAATTCTACTGCACATAATCTATCCCAAAGTTTTTTTTTTCTTGAAGAGTGGTTTTCATATTTACAAACGGCAATGCATCCAGTAGCAAAATCAATTTAAACAAATGTGTATAGGATTGATCTATGTGAAACTATCGTTTTCAAAAATGAATGTGTCACCAACTAAATCAAATTATCTGTTCAGATTGTAATGATAATTTAAGTGGCATACTTAAGCTACTAACTTCAACAGGCTTTAATCCATAAGAGTCTTCGCTGTTTAAATTTTCATTAACAATTTATTAAAGAACATTTTGTGCAGCTATTTTACATAAGGTCTTCTCCTCTTTAAAATTTAACACTTGTGAACAAGTCTGTCTCAATAGCACTTGATATGAATGTAATATTAGCATGAGATATATAAAGAACAAAGGCTGTTTGTTATCTACCCCAATAGTACTTGGAGGAGTTCTAATGCCTTTCAGTTAATTAATTGCTTTTTAATCAATACACTAATCTTAATAATTCATTATCTGAATAATTTGATGATAGCCTTCTGTTCAGGAATTTATGTATAACATTATCAACGATTTTCTCTTTGAGAAGACTAAGACCTGGTTTCCAATTTTATCCAAGGCTTTTAACTGAAGATGAATATATTAATATTTTGTGGAAGCTGCTTCTTTGAAAAGATTCTATTGCAGAAGTTTGTATTATTAAAATCATCAGAAAATGAAGAATATTCTAAACTTATTCTTTTTTTCTAAATCTAAAACAATATAGGAGTAAAAAAATGGTTTCTTTAAAAAAATTGAAAATATTTTCATTGAAAGGAATGCAATAATCTCTAAATTCAAAATCTTAAAAACTGATAAGAATCTATGAAACATTTTAAAACCAGATATAAATCTATTCTTCTAGTAAAACCAGATTAAAATCTAGTTTGTAATAAAAAAAGATTCAGGTTTGATTTAATTTGTTTTCTCTTTATGGCGCAAAAGCAAGCTGTTGACAACACTGCTTCAAACAAAGAGATAAGATCATAACAATGTGAAAGTATAAAATTTTTCTAAGAAAAATAAAACAGTGCGGTTAACAAAAGATATTAAGATGATAAAATATTTCGATCCTAATTTAATAAATATATTAGGCTTAGATATACAAGATTTTTAAGATTTCCTGATTGATTTGACAGCTTATAATAACATACATTGAAAATCTTGTTGCATCAGTTAAATTTATGAAATTAAAGTAAAATGCAATGCAAATGAAGTTTTGTACTAAAAATAAAAAAAGATATGAGAATTAAGAGCATCGTGAAAGTTTTATTATTGAGTTAGGCTTATTTAAAACTTTTGTTAGTAAATTACTTTTTTATATAACTATGTTTCCAACAGATAAAACAATAAAAATTGAGCAGTATATTTAATTTTTAATTAAAACTAGTAAATTTACTTTTGATCATAAATCATTTTTGCTTTTAATTCTTTATATTAACTACTTGACATACGAATTTATTTAACTTTCTAATTAGATAACCCATCCTGAAAAAATAGAATGATATCATAAGGATATTTTTGGACGTTTAGTGTTATTAGACTTTTCAGTATAAATCAATAACTGTCATGGGAAATCTCTCTCCCCCCAAACAAAATCAGCATTTTTATAAAGGTACCCTAATACACTGACCTCAATAAGTTAAGGTACAATATGTTTTCAAAGCTCACCATAAAAAAATGGCAGTAACAATAAAATACATAGTTTGCATGAATGATAATAACGAATTATAAAACCATTTAGACAAAAACGATAGCTTACACTTTTATTTTATAGAAAATATATATTTATGAGTGAAAGAGAAATATGCAATCATTAATCTTTCGTACTTTTGTTTGTAAGTTGCGTTGACTTTCAATTGTTTTTGGCAGTTTCGGTTACAATAGTCAATAGAGTTTAGAAAATGTCTCGGAGAAGTCGTTTATCCGATTCGTTAAGGTGGCAGGCAGTTGGATGGATGGAAATGGGATTGTCGCAGGCTGATGCTACTAGACGTCTCAATGTGTCTCGTAGTGTTGTTCAGCGACCCTCGTATCAATACCAATCCTGGGATTTTGTGCCCAGAAGACCTGTTCTAGGCCGACTACGAGCTACAACACCTGCAGAAGACCTTTTTCTAACTCTTTCGTACCGAAGGAGAAGAACCATTACTGTGTCGCAACTCGTTGCAGACCACTTTGTAGCAACATGAAGAAGGATCTCCGCTGCTACGGAGCGAAGTTGTCTTCACAATGTAGGTCTCTATGCAAGACGACCAGTTTTGTGTGTTCCTCTCAATGGACGACAATGAAAGATCCGCTTATGTTGGGCAAGATAACATGTTTCCTCGACCCAGCAGCAATTGATTTATGTGCTGTTCACAGTCTAGTCCAGATTTACATTGGAGAGTGATTCAGGGCGTTTACTCATCTGGAGGGAACAGCGCACTTGATACAATCAATCCAACACTGTTGAAAGACACAGTTATAGGGGTGGCGGAATCATGGTTTGGGCAGGGATCTCGCTCGTTGGTCCTACAGCCCTGCATGTGTTCCAAGAAGAAACTCTGACTAGTCTGTGATATTGGAATGAGATCCTTAATCCACATGCCCGCCTATATGCTGGTGCTATTGGTCATGGCTTCATTCTGATGGACGATAATGCACGACCTCATCGAGATCAGATTGTTGAGGAGTATCTTGAGGATCATAGTTTGGAATGAAGGGAATGGTCAGCTCGATCTCAAGACCTGAATCCGATAGAACCTCTTTGGGGCTATGTTGACAGACAGGTTTCTGCTTTAAATCCTCCTCCAAGGTCGTTACATCAGCTGGAAATAGGCTTACTCTGTGTCTGGTCTTCGCTTCCTATTCAGGTGTCCGACAACTTAATAAACAGCATGGAAAATCGATGCCGCCAATGAATTCAAGTTAGGGGTGGACACATTCCTTATTAGAACCCATTATGGTATTGTTTATATAACATTTTACCCCATAACACTGTGATTGTCTATTTTCTCCAAGAATGGACTTTTCGCAAAGATTGCTTTTTTTGTTAAAAATGATTTTTGCAATACAATTTTACAAATTTCTATGACACAATCAATAAAAACCTATTTAATGCTCATATCCACCAAATTTTTTGTTTCTGCATTCATTAATTTTCAAATTAGTGGCAAAAAACCGGTTGTACTTTAACCTTTTGAAGCCAGTGTATAATCATGATCTTACACCCTTCAAGAAACCAGTAGAATGCTAGAGTAAGTCAAAGGACACCACTCATTATTTACCAATCAAATTTATGTAGAAGAACATGCAAAACGTGTTGTAAAAGGTGAGGAAATTTAAAGGAAGAAAGCTAAATGTCAGACAATGCTTTGGTTTTTAAACTAATTTGGCATCTGGAC
Organism: Argiope argentata; assembly: GCA_026289955.1. Lineage (NCBI taxonomy): Eukaryota > Metazoa > Arthropoda > Arachnida > Araneae > Araneidae > Argiope > Argiope argentata. The sequence goes on along the minus strand of JAOUZG010040215.1, from coordinate 8,034,442 downwards.
ATTTTAAACTAAAAGAGATACTTAAATGTTTTGAATTAAAATCGATCACATAATGAAGAACTATCATTATTTCAGACCAATGTAATGGTAACGTAAATAAAGTTATTAAAAGAATATATTTGATTGAGAGAACAACCAAATGTATTGCTAATTTTTTTACATTTTTTTTATTAATTGAAATTAGGTAATTTTAGAAATTTTTAAAATAAATTTCAAATTTTTTAAAAAAATTAATTAAATAATATTGTTTATTGCTGTTTTCTAAATTCTGTAATGTGTTGAGTAGATATTTTCATAGATTGTATTGCATCCTTTTGGCGATTGTTTCATAGATTTTTCTTTTCTTCTCTTCGCAAATATTCCTATGCAGTTTTACTGATATTTTAATGGAAGTTGAATCAAAGCCAGTCTAATTTTCACAGCCATTGGCGATTATTTGGCGAATTCCGAACAAAAAGGAAGCTTTAAACTATAAATATAAGAATGGCTGCATCACTATTATGAACTTCATTTCGTAAAGCCTTCAAGATTTTTGATACTCTGTTGTAGAGACAGGCTGAAGAAAGTCATGTGAATTCTGTCTGGAATGTGATCAAGAAATGAATTTTCTAGAAGCATTCTGAGAGCAATTTTGCTATGTGAGTTTATTTAATAGGCACTTCCGTGAATAAGCACTTCCGTAATTTGATACTTATGTAAATGTTGATAATTTCTGTAAGTACTATCTTTTTATACATTTATTCTATATTTTATCACTCTGCTTTATGTTTTATTGTATAGTAAAACATTATTTACCCTTATTGAAGATAGGATTTCTCATCGATCTAAATTGCAGTAACAATGTCAATTAAAACCTACGAACGCAACTAAATGGAAGTATAATATTACACGCTCAAAAACTGGGCACTTTCTGTATGGCTTCCTTAACTACAATCAGTATAATGTCTCAGTTGACGAAGATCTATGCATACAAATTCAAATAATAAATCAATAATTAAAAAATGAAACTCAATTTTTGATTGAATTTTTTATAACAGCTAGTACAACAATTAATTATAGAGTTTGTACAACAATTAATTATTAAGAGTTTCCGAATTATCTAATCTAATTAAAAAGAAAAAAAATATTTATGTGTTACGCTCTACAAGTCTAAGTGCTGCATGAATTATATCATGAAATCAAAACCTTGCAGAAAAAAATAATGTAATATTATAGAAGCGTTCAATCATTTGCACTCAAAATATGATGAAATGCCTTTAAAATTCAAAGCAATTAAAATATAAATAT
>JAOUZG010040215.1:8020279-8033145 GCA_026289955.1 Argiope argentata | reverse complement strand
AATATCTAATGAGCTACTTTTGAATAATGAAAAAATTCAAACGGCCATGAAATATTTTTGAGCATGTTGTGAATTCAAATTCACCCGCCTTTAAATTCAAAGAAATTTAAATTAGTTTTCATATTTTACTCTCGGTGGATTTTTTCTATTTCCTCAATTTGATTTGGGAAATAAATTGAATCCTTTTATGGCGAAAGTTGTAAATTTTAATATTGAAAATAGAACGAAACCCATTTTTGTTTGAAGTTAGCTCGCAATTTTCACAAAAATATCTTTTGTGAAATTATCTTCAGTGAAAACATGCAATGTCATTTCTTTTCATACGTCACATATATGTTATTATCAAATACTTAAAAGAAATTGACCTTTTACTTTATTTTGTGTATATTTTCCCTATAATCCTATTTTAACGTGGGAAATAAGTTGCATCTTATAAGGAAGTTTTCCTTTGTATGGTGTATATTAATAAGGTATTTTTTTTATTTTGGTATGCATTTTTTCATTGTTTTTTGGATATTTTCCGTAGAAAGAACCGTTGATGAATGCCCTTTCAAATTAAAATTAAATTTTATCACAGAAAATAGCTCCTAAGTATGGTAATATCTATCAATTTTAAAGATAATCATTGCATGTTTAATCTGGATTCCCTTTCCCCATTATCTCTCTTTAATATGAGAAATAATTTGCTTCTAGCGATAGAAAAATCTTATATTTGTGTGGCATGTTAATGAAGTTTGATTTCATAGAATAGTCTCTTTTGCTGCTTCATTACCAAATCAAGGACTCAATTAGTGAGATCAAAACATTATATTACTTCTGATTAATATCTTTAAAGGAGCTTTCAAATATAATTTCGTGTTTTTAAAAGCAATATTCCGTAACTTATTTAATAAACATAATCAGTAATTGTCTAGAAGAGAATTAACAAAAGTTTCGGGGAAGCGTTTTTGAGGCGGATATAATCATATAAATTGAATAAGGACAATAGAAATATAATGTTTACATTCCTGTTGCAATTATATGGAAATTCTTTAATTATATTGGCTGAAGTAAGAAATTAAACTAACTCTTCGGAAATGGAGGTCTCCTAAAATGAAAATAAGAACGATATTATCATGTGAGAACATGATGCTGTTTTCGTCACAGAATAATTGTTTAGAATAATTGAAGGCAACGAATAATTGAAGCTCGAAATCACGTAGGCAATGAATAAAGCACAATTTTTAATAATAATCAACATCTTTTAATCGTATATATTTTTTATCTGCTTTTACCAGTATTGAATTATTATTATATATGCCGACGTCCTGGTATAGGGGGCAGTGCGTCTTCCCCATGAGTTGAGCGTCCCAGGTTCCAGTTTCGGTTCGGGCATGGTTACTCTTCTGTGTTTTATCTGCAATGTGTGTGAATGTTCCTAAATGTAAAAAAGGTCTGTGCAAGCAAATGTGATGAGTGAGTGGAAAAAGTCGTACTCTTGGTAATAGTTGCTACTATTACAAAAAAAGAGACTCTGATTAGGCTTAAATCACTGACTACCTCAGCGAGCTTGTCCATTTCAAGTGCCTTAAGAAATAACGCCATTATTATGTGAGCATTATTACTGAGGAGTAGTAATTAAATATCTACTCTTAAATTTGATTGAAAAATATATGAATGTCTCCAATAAATGTTCAAAGAAATAAATATTGGATATAGTTTAATTGCAGATACGTATTTATAGTATTAAATTTGATTTTTATTATACTTTTAAAATACTTTTTATTATACTTTTTTTTATTATACTTTTTATATTAGATTAGTATTTTAAATAAAAGGTAACTTTTAATAATTTGTTAAATTCCGAAATTTACTTCCCTTAAAACTTTGGATAAATTTTGACAAAGCAGAACGGTAGTTCCCGAATTTCAGAGGATATCGTATAATTTCCTTAAGGGTAGACATTTACGTTTCGTTATGAGCAACTTAATTTTAAACTTTGACGTACATTAGTAGTTTTTACTAGTTATAATTAATGAAGTATTGTTTCATAACTTTTGCCTTTTCTTATTGATTTCTTGCACCAATTAGAACCCAGTAGAGTTTGTATAGTAATAGTTAGTTTGTATAATTGTATTCTAAGGGTTTTCTGGATAAATTAAGCTATAAATTTTGCCGATTTAATTTAGGAAAGTTTTACAATAAAGAGAATATCCCTTCTATTAAGGAATGGGTAAGGTCATGATTACATGAGGACAAAGGAGAATTGACTCTTTACATGATTTCACCGAATGGTCATCATAAATATGACCTATTGTCCATTACATATCTTGTCATGAGTCAAGAGGACACATACATTATGGTGGAGTTGCATAGAGAGTGAGGTTATGGTCGTAGTGCCTTTCTTATCATCTAATAAGGCTTCAGTTAACGTTCAGAATTGTTCTATTGACTCAATATGCTTCTTCTATAAGTTATAATCAAATTAAACAATTTACTTTTTGCATTCAATGAATCTAATTTTATCCACGAATTCAAAAGTGTTTTTAAATAATAAATAATAATAAGAGAAACTGCAATATCCACAATGTTTATAGTTATACAGGTTTATTAAAAAATAAAATTTAAAATATTTATTTCTAAGAAACTGATAGATGCACATATATGCAAATGTATAAGTGTATAGAGAGTTTCAAATTTTTATTCTATGCATTCAGTAGGAGTCTTATTTGTTACGACAATTGTTCTATCAATAGTTTATTACTATTTTCAAGTGGTGCAACTGTATTCATTTAATATATTTATACTGCAAATTTTGAAAATGAAGAAATTTTTTTTTACAAAAAAAAATGATGCACTAGGAAAAATCGCACTATAGCTTGAATTTTGCTCTAAGTTCAAGATAGGTTCCTTTCGTTGCGAAAAGAAATTTACAGTTTCTAAAATATCGCTGTTGAAATTCGTAAATTTAATATAAAATGTGAAAAGCCTGGTCATTCTCCTACGCAGAAGAAAATGTTGAGGATATCCAAACAACTTTCAAATTTAATCTTGGGAAAACGCAAGCAGAAGAAACAGTTTGAAAATTTTCAAACTATCGTCTGTCGGTTTGTTTGAACAAATGCTTGTTATTCTTCAGGATTTGCAGAATAGATATCAATTATTTTGATATATGTATTGACAAATATATTTATGCAATATAGCTGATAAATAGATTTATAAGGTATAGCTGATAAATATATTTGTGAAGTATAGCTGATAAATATATTTATGCAATGTATTTGTTAGCGACTGGTCTCGGATCGGAAATATATTTCTACTTCCAACTACGACTACATTCATTCAATATATTTGTATTGCAGATCTTGAAGAAAAGAAAGCATCTATTCAAAGCACAAGGCATAATATTGACTGAAAAATTTCAAATGTATTGCTTTTTTCGCTAGTGTATTTTCTACAGCTACATTCGTAAGTATGATATATTGCTGAGTATCCGGCCTATTGTGGTGGAAGGAATGGCTGGATAACAGAAAAATCCGGATAGGCAGGAGTACAATGAAGCCATTTCTTAGTCCAACAATACCAAAATACCGAGTTTTTATATCAAAACTCACTTTTATAATACTACGTATTTACTCACTTTTTATTGAGTGCTAGGTTCTCCATTTATTTCAGCTTAGACTGTAAATCGTAGATGCAGTTTCCTGTGACTCGTGAACACAGAATATATGCATATCATAACATATGTTATATTTCGGCCTATAATAGTTTCAAATTATTTTTCAAAGAAGAAAATATCTGTAAGCGGCTCTTCTCATTATCATATAATATATGCTTGTAAATTCTGTAAATACTTTTGTTTTTATTTGTTTTTATTGTAAATATTTTATTACTTAAAATAAAATTCCCGTAACATGCCCACCAAATAGTGAAGTGAACAGAATGGTCACGGATACGGGGGTATGAGACGGCGTTCTGTTCTGTAATGAAGAGTTAAAATTTACTGGTAATTTATGTGTTTATATACTGCACTGGACGTATCAAGAATTGATTAGGGAAAAAATAAATTAAAGGATATAAACCTTTCACATTTTAATGTAAACTATGTAATGCCTAACGTAAATGCAGGAAACATTAAAAAATATTAAAGGCAATCCACTGAAACTAATTTTATTTTTCTCTGATAAATGAAGAACGTTTCTTTTTTTGTTATCACAACGTATTTTGCACACGATGCTTAGGAAGACTGTAGAAAAAGCCCGCTTTCAATGCCTAAAAATTGTTGCCAATGTGGGAGGCAATTAATACGAGGAAAGAAAACAAGGCTGGATAGTCGTGAACTGGATACTAAAGAATGTATTGTAGTTTGAATATCGTCAACATTTTCATCTGCCTATAAGAATGACCTGTGTTTTTCTCTTTGCATGGTAAATATACGAATTCATCCAACGAATTTTCTTTAGTAGCTGTAAATCTGTTCACTATGAAACTATCCTATCTTGCACGCTATAATACCTTTTGTCTGGAACATAATAATTTTTTCGAAAATAGATAACAATACCACTTTCACTTTGAATTCCCGAATGTATTGTATTAAACTTTGAGTTTCAACTACTGAATTACCCTGTACTTGCAATGAATATTCTACAATATTTTATAGGGCCGGGATGGCCTGGTTGGTAGAGCGTTGGACTTGCCTCCTTAGGTTACGAGTTCGAAGCTCACAGGCTAAAAGATTCCCCGAGTGTATGGCGGCTGGCGCTCGTTAAATCTGTTCGTGGTTGCAAAGTAATACCATATCGAGAGTAATACCACGGGGGGTACAGGGTCAGGAGTGATCGTTCTCTGTTCCAGGTCTAAAATACGATTTGAGATGAATGAATGAATTTGCATGAATAAAGTCCACCCCTACGAAGGGTTGTGACACGTGAGTAGCTAAGTCTTACTCTTGACCCTAGATGGCGCTACTTGTAAAAACAAAGAGACGCATTTCTTAGGCTTAAACTCTGCTGATCGTATCAGTGGGGGCTTGTCCATGGCAAATTCCATTAGTCACAACACAAAATATTTATTCTGATTTTTATAGAAATATCTAGTATTTTCTAGAATAAAAATAAATAATAAATACTGCTAATATGCGTATTAATCTACTTTGATAGAATTTTGAACAGAGAAACAGATTAATAATTTGATTCTCGGTTCACTGGGCTTTAGAGAGAGTTAATAAAGCTTCTTTGAACGCCAAAATATGCAATGAAAAAGTAAATTCATTAAACATAGGTTAACATAATGTCTAAGAAAATATTCAAACTCTAATATTTTAAAATTCTCTTTCTTACATTCGCATTCCCCGAATTATTGTTTTATAAATTTGAATATAAGTTATTTATGAACTTGATTTATGTTTCATGAAAATGAGGAGAGAAACAGTTAAAAAAGTAAAATATGTGCTAAATAAGCGAAACAAAATAATTTTAGAATTAATCTGCTTAGGTAACGGTGACTAAGCAAAGCTTCTAAATAACAAAAGAGTTGAGTTTCGTTTAGGGTATCTACTAAATAAAGGATCTCTTTATCAATGAGTTTACAAGGGAATGCAATAGGTGCCAAATATTATTCTAAAGCGATTTATTTGCAACTAAATTCAGATGCATGAAAAAGCATATATACCATATTCTTATTTTGAATAAATTTGCATAGGAATTGAAGGATTAACAAAGATGCTGCAGTCCTAAACTTGCATTGTTCAGCGACGAAACTAAGCGCTTTTTGAAGTGAATCAGGCATTGTAATATAATGCTTGGTGCGATAAATGTGAGAAACGTGTCTACAACTTTTATATTCTCTTTGGTAACATTTATTCAAAATATATCTTCGATAAGAATTATGTATAATATTTAGATTTATTAATAATAATGTAGACTATCTATGTATTGTCGATTGTATTATTTCCACGTATACAAAGTCTTTATTATTGAATAGATTCAAAACGAACAATATGGTAAATGTTTCATCTTTAATACCTTCCACCTTTTAGAATGCTAAAATGATATGCAAATTTTTATTATTTTTGGAATATTTTTAAAATTCTAAATGCAGTCGTGTTTAGGAAATACTTCAAAGATCGTTAATTTATAAGACTATAAATTAGTTTTACAGTTGCATATCTTATATGTGCGTCATAATTTTTGATTGATCATTAGTTACATCGTTCAAATATGTGTTTTTTTATAATTTCAATCAACAAAAGCTTTTTGTTCAGCGAAATTATAAATCGCATATATACGTATCCGTAGAATAGTCCATTCATTATACGATATATTATTTTTTAAATTCTTAAGTAATTATTTCCTATTTAATACAATGGAAAATATATTTATAATAATTCATGGATGTAGGATTGTTCTTTTTTGTATGGAACATCAGCTCAATGTTCGAAATAGGATAACTATTTGAATATGTCATATATTTCCCTTGGTATTATATAGCTTAAGAATTCTATAGAATGGCAGTTGATATTCAGGCAAACAATAAAAAGAACTTCATTTTAAGATTTTCATTTTAAAAAAGGTTCATTCTAAAAACGAACAAATTGTGAAATTAAAATAATGAATTTGGAATTTGAGGAGAGCGTTAAATATTTATTCATGAGATATTTCAAGACAGTAAGTAATGAATTTCATACTCTGTCAAATTAAAATATATCGTCATTCATAGCAATAATAATTTCCTTAAATCATACATAAGAATTAAGACTGAAGGTAAATAAAGATGATGAAGTAATGGGAAATTAGACAACCATAGTTCTCAGAAGATGGAGTGAGGACCACTTTTTTGATAATATAAACACTAAGAGGATTCAACAAAAAATTTAAATTAGCCAAGCCGTCTTTCTGGCACAGAGGTAGCGCGTCTTTCTCGTGTTCAGGGAGTCCCTGTTCGGGCATGGTTGTTCTTCTGTGTGCTATTTGTGAGATGTGTGACTGTGCCCCCCCTGTAAAAAGGTGCTGTTCCAGCAAATGTAGTGAGCGTGTAGCTAAATCGTACTCTTGACCCTTGTTGACGCTACTTCAAAAACAGTAGACGTTCCTTTCGGCTTAAATCTGCTGCTGTATCAGCGGGGTGCTTCTCCATAGGCAAGTACCATAAGTAACAACAACAACAACAACAAATTAACCAAATTCTCACTACCCTTGATGTTTTTAAGATTCATCATGTCTGTACTTGCATAGGGGTAGCGCATTTCCCCCGTGATATGGGTTCGAGTTCCGGTTCATGCATGGTTGTTCTGTGCTCTATCTGTAAGGTCAGTGGGTTTTCCCCTCTGTTAAAAGGTGTGGAAGAGAATGTGTTGAGTGTATAGATAAGTCATACTATTGTCCCAAATTGGCGCTACTTCAAACAAGAGACGCTCATTTTGGCTTAAAATCACTGATGCATCAGCTAGCTTGTTCATGGAAAGTGCCGTTAGAAACAACAAAAACAACAAGATTCATCATGTCAGATTTTTTGACAAGGATTTTAGGTTTGGAATGAGAAGTGCAACTCATTTAAATTCCTAATGAGTTAAGAAGATCATCGTCAGCCATAACCTTCTAGTTAAATAGAAATGAAAAGTAAAATCTTATTAAAATTCTAATTTATCAGGAACTTTGTTATGCTGTTTATTGAGAAACAATTGATTTAAAGAACTAAAGGATTCATGTAAACAATAATTATGAGCTTTAAATGTTCTCAGACATCCATATTTTTCGTTATCTTTTTCAGCATTTCACAACTCATGTACAATATTTTTTTCTATTTTTTCTAATTATTATTTTTGTTTATTGTTAATAATTCAGAAGAGCCTCATTGTTTATTTTTATCTAGCTGCGAGTCCTTGTATTTTTCCGTTAGCAATTTCTGCTTATAGAGTGACATAAATCTTATATTTTTCTGGTTTTGTTAAACTTTGAAATTGTATAAAATGTCTACGAAATATGTAAAAAAATTGATAGTTTCTGATTTTGTATAAAATATCTAGATATTTTATAGTTTGCAAATTTTAAAATTGTTCGCAACATATTAAATAAAAAATGACCTTCTTCAGACCTGATTACTTTTATATATATAATAAAAACACATTTTAATTTTGATTTAAAGTAGAATGCAGAGTCGTGTCGTGGCCGAAATCAGGTAGAAGACAGGCTGAATTTTTAATTTGGTTTTATTCCATCTCGAGAGGTATGCATTATGTACCTTACATACAGCTCGGCACAAAAGTAGGAGCATGTAAGAAGACATAAAGAAAACGAAATCCTTCTAACTGATTTTGTATATCATGATATGCTTATAATTCTGACACATCTCAAATTTTGATGGAAGCTCTCTCATGTGATGACCTTGACAAAAGAAATACAGGGATTCAGAAGAATCTGTTTACTTCACTAATTTCTATCCCTTCACTCGGTACGTGAACTGATGGTGCAGTATTTTTACAAATCTTCATTTGATTTATTAAATAGAGAAAGTGGAATGAGATAAGGAAATAAGAGAAGATTTTTTCAATGACGGTACTATGAGCAAAGCTAAGACAAAACTTTCGAAATTAATTTCAATTGAAATTAGTGTTTGAAATATCATTATACATATATATTTGTTTGAGTCTTGTTCTTTTTAAAAAATAAAAGTGATAAGATAAAAATACGTTCATTACTAGCATGCTTTAAAATTTTTTTAAAAAAGGTGTATTTTTAACACTATTTATTGTACGTGGGATAAAAACAAACAAATATGAAATATTTTTCTATAAAAATATTTTTATTTTACGAGTATAATTATGAATTGAATGATTTTCACTAATCATCCTTTCCAGATTTATAAAATCGCAGAACAATTAAAAAAATTCAAAGGTATAAAAAGTTTAGAGAACCTGAAATGAAAGCGAGGAATAAGCTAATACAAATATTGTTACAATATGATAAATATAAATATAAAAAATTAAGCATTTTCAATCTTTGCATATTTTTGCTGGATTAAAAAGAGGTATAAAGATACTGTTTAAGGAATTGATCATTTTTTCCCTTTCAAAAATAATTATAAAATCAATGCTACTTTCATGATCGAGTATTTGACTATTTGAATAAACATAAATGACATCTTGTTGACTGAGCGATTCCTTTGAAAAAACTAAATTTTATCTTTCTTGTTTAAACACTCTTTTTCTTTGTACTTTAAAATATTTGCACAATCGATATCTTTAAAAATCGATTGTTCAGGTTCTTCTTTAAAACTTCTCAGACTATTCTATTTTCTCTTTCTAGAGTTTCGTATCACGTCTTATTTTTAATTTAACAAGCAAGGAATTTGTGAATACCTCTAACTTTATTTCCCTCAAGTACATTGTATTGTTGGAGTAGAATGTTCGCGATTTATATTTTTTTGATCAATGTATTTATGAAAAACGAGCTTTTAGAGATATTCAAACTATTATTATCATTCCATTTGGAACTATTGAAATTTTTCGATGTTTTTAAACATTCATATCAACGATCAAGAATTTTAAGAGGTTTATCTATTTCAATTCTTTTTATTTCCTTTTTAGTTTCACGGAGATTAGACAGAAAAAAGTATTTTAATCATGAAAATATTCGGTCTCATACTTTGGATGAATAAGTTCTTTGTATGACTTCTAAGAATTTCGAACAAAGGAAGGATATTCATCTGTTGAGGTTGTTAACAAGATTGTAACTATATAAGCTTGAATAATTGTGTTCGCAAACATGGTAATTCAAAAGTAAAATTAGCAAGTCACTATGAAATTTGAAGGCATAATTGTCTCTCTAGTATCAAAGATTTTCATCAAAGATAATACCATTAAATATTTACCACTAACCAACTTATTTACATATTTGAGAAATCAGTAATTCAAACTATTAAGAAACTACATTAGGGAATTTCTGCATATAGGATTAAGTAAAGTTAGGGATTTGTGACGTTGTATGATATTTAATATTGTTATAGAAATCATCGGGTTCGATAATAGTGGGTATATGACGTGAAGATAATCAGAACGTCTTAGAAGGAACGTCTATTTACACGAAGCACACTAGTACAGAAACTAGACAAGTATACAGACGACAGCTATATATAGCCAAGACGAGCACATAGCAGAACACTATAGCAAACAGCAGCCCACAAGTAGCAATCAACCACAACACACAAAGTGGCCAGGCAGAATCCAGCAGGAGAGATGATTCGCATAGCTTATATCTATGGGTTTTCCAAACGGCTGAGCTTATCACCGTCTCCTCGCTTTAGCTGACGACTCTCTACTACACGCCTGGTTACTGCATACACCAAACGATGTTGTTTTCACAGTAGACAACATGACTCAGAACAAACTAGTTCAGCAATTGCTTGAACTCCACGCAACGTTGGTACTCAGTCTTTGCTTCGAAATTCTTGCTCCGATATTCTCTCGATGATACGTTACTTGTCTTCTACTCCTGCTCCGCTTCAGATTCAATTCTCCCCTGTAGCTTGAGACTGCCGACCTTTTATAACTTCCGGGATGCATGATGAGAACCTCCTGGGCCAATCAGGACGCATCCTAGTTTCTATTGAATGGATCGTTAAAATTCTCAAAGTTTCCAACATTATCCATTTTGTCGCCAAAGTCGCCATATTTGTCACCAAGTTCTGAGATCATTAACGCGGCAACCGCTCAGCAAACAGCAAGACTAATCGTAAAACGATCTTTTCTTACGATAACAATATCAATACAAAAAAGCAAAATTACAGGTTTGTAATAATATTTTAAAGCTTGGCTCTCCAAATTCAATAGCTTAACTTGTTGGATAGTCAAATTTTTATATTAATCTTTACATCAAATCTATAAAAGTTAAAAATCTGGACTTCAGTTTAGTTGTAGGCAGTTTTTGAATGGCAAGATTGAACAGCAAATATTTGAATGGAAATTAATAAATTGCAGCATATATTGGGACACATAATATTTACAATAATAATTAGAAAAGGTAAATGCCAAATGTTAGAGTACAAGATTGCTAATTGAAAAATTAAAAATTAAAATAGGCATAAAATTTATAGCAATTTACCAGCTTCTTTTACGTATAAACAAAAAAAGAGAACATTGAGTTATGATTTGAATTATTGGGAGAATAATAGTATCTTAAAAATCTTAGTAATAATATGTTAAATAGTTAAATGCAATAATAATATGTTAATATATGTAATAATATAATATAATATTTGATAACTAATATAATTGATAATATAATATTTGATAACTATATTATATGCAATAATATGCTATGTTAATTATTAAAAATAATATGTTAAGATGAGAATAATAATATGTTAAAATAAAGAAGAATTGAGTATACATTAAAAGTAAACATGATTTCACCAAATTGTGAAATTATCATCATCGGAGATACATTTCAATACCTTTATGCATTTAATCATATATATGACATTCTTTCTTGAAGATAGAGTTTTGTGTGGTATTAAATATTTTATATTGATAATGTAAGATTTCACAAATATCATAAGAAAATAAAAAGGGAAGATGTTGCATAGGGTCTATGATGATTTTTCTGCAAGTGAGAGAATTACTATCTAAAAAGTGAAAACATTTAAGAAGAGAAAGAATCTGAATATGTTCTGTGACAAAAGAAATTCTTCACAATCCTGGGAGCCTGGTTTGTACTTGAGCTGCTTTGAGAGCTTTATGTACAAATCGATCAATGCTTTAAAGGTTTGACTGTTTCGCTAGACATATTTTTTTTGTAAGTGTAGTTTAAAATAGCATCGAAGTTTTCTATTGAGGTAACTTCATTGATGGATTTCTTGGTGCGGATGCCACCTTTTTCACTATACCTGAGCCGAATTTGCTTTGAAAATGTAATAATAATATACAATAATATAGTAATAATATGCAATAATGCTATAATAATATACAATAATACAGTAATAATATACAATAATGCAATAATAATATAAAATAATGCAGAAATGATATGCAATAAGGCAATAATAATATCTAATAATGCAGAAATGATATGCAATAAGGCAATAATAATATCTAATAATACAGTAAGGATATGCAATAAGGTAATAATAATATACAATAATACAGTAATAATGTGCAATAATGCAATAACAACGTACAATAATGCAATAATAATATACAATAATACAGTAATAATATGAAATGATGCAATAATAATATACAATAATACAGTAATGATCTGCAATAATGCAATAATAATATACAATAATACAGTAATGATAAGAATAATGCTATAATAATAAGGATATATAATATATCAATGATTCTATTTTAAATATTTGACTATTTCGTTCGAAATATTTTTTTGTTAATGCAAATCAAAATAACAAAGAAATTTTCTATTAAAGAAACTTTAATGATGGTTTTTTGGTGATATTGCATATTTTTTTCGCTATTCTTTACCTGAATTTGTTTTGAATATAATATATCCCGAATGTGCTTTGATTCACCTTAAAAATATTTTTTGATTTTGGATGAGAAGGGAATTGATATCCGGAATTCATTAAGGAGGATTTTTGGGATCTTAAATGCCATTTATCCTAAGAGATTTTCTGCCTAGCGTATTTGAAAAAATTAGAATATGTGAATTTATTATATTTTAGATGCATCATTCATGCATTATTTATTTAACCATGCAAGTAAATGAAACATTCTATCTGTGGCATTTATTGCTATGTGACATATAAAATCAGGAAGAATATTGAGGTTCTTTAGTGCATGCTGTTGATTTTTATCTTTTAAATTGATTAGTATTTTGGCTTTATTGCAGATTTATATGCATAAAAAGTGGAATCTGATGATTTTTATCTTTTAA
>JAOUZG010040215.1:8004643-8015593 GCA_026289955.1 Argiope argentata | reverse complement strand
TATATATATATATATATAATATAAGTTTCTATTTTTAAGGAGTTAAAAAACATTTAAGGCCCATTTTATAACAATTTATTTTGCAAAAAATGAAAATAAAATTTATGCGAGGAGTAGTAGCATTTTTAGTAGCATTATCATTATGCATTAAATGTGAAGTACATGTTTACATGGAATGGAATAAATATGAAATGTGTCATTTTGTTAAAATATATATATAAGCCCTGAAAAATTATCTGTGAGTTTATAAAATGGCTTTATAATTATTGAATAATATAGCCATTTTTTATTTTAAGGATACCAAGTTTAAAATACAGGGTACTCACACTAATCAGTGGACAACAACTAATTTCTAAAGTTTTATGGATCGGTGTATGTATTTAATAAAGATGGTTCGAATGAAATAAATAATAATATTTTAGGTATTTTGAATCAATGAAAGCTCTATAAAATCCTGAATATTAAATTCTTATGCATATACACTGTCCCCTAAGTGATACTTAATAGAATATTCATGAGACATTAATATTGTAAATAAAAAAGTTTGATCCTTTTGTGAGAAAAATGTATTGAGTTACGAAAATTTGAATAACTATTCTCTAAAAATGTGCAATTTTTGTCTTCTTCTCCCACAGTCTTGAAGGAAACACGTCAACCAGCCCTCAATTTTTCACCAAGGCTGACTGGCCAAATAAAATTTATACATTGATTGTATTAAATAATAATTTCCAAAGCTTTATAACTGTATAAAATTTGATTGCTGAGGTTGAAAAGTTAAATGATCAAGATTATTTTATTAAATATGATTTATATGATCATATAAATGTATATAATTTATTCTTTATAATTGTTTTTCAATTTTAGAAACACTTTACATTTTACATAAATACATTTTTAACTGAAATAAAATAAAATATCGTTTACCTTATTTAAATCTTTTTGGTAGTAAAACAATTTTATGTTGAATCAGAGAAATTCTTATTGAAGAGTTATTTTAAGTATTGCATTAAAAAATTTAAAAATATTCTGTGGCATACATAAATTTACAATATAGAAGGATTAGATTTTTAGTAGTTTTAATTTTAAAGAATATACTAACTTTCAGTAAAATAGTTTTTGTATTTATAATTTTATTTCCTTCATTTCAAATTAAAATTTAAATCTTACCACAAATAATAGTAAATTAGATAGATATAAATAATTTAATGATCAAAATATAGTAATTTTTTGTAATAATACGAGTTTATGACTATTGAAATTCGAAGATTGAAAATATTTTACTGAAGAAGTTGTTACGAAATCAAGATACATCTTTACTTATAATAAAGCACGATGTGTGTGTGTGTGTTGGCGATGGACAGCCCAGACCGTTCGACCTACAGCTACCAAATTTGGTATATGTATACTTTGGGTGCCGGGAATGTGCACCTCGGAGCCCTTTTTTTGAATTTCTAATTAAAATTTTAATTAATTAAAAAAAACCAAATTTTAACGTTTTTTCGCTATAACTTCCGAAAATATTACAGCACAAAATTGATTTTTGCATCAAGTTAAAGCGCAAAAAATTAGCTTTTCAATGATACTAATGTTTTGACCTACAAATTAAAACTCTATTTTTAATGAATTTTTAAACATTTAATTTAATCGTTTTTTTCAACAATTTATTTCGCAAAAAAAATAATAATAAAATTTTATCTTCTCGAGTATCTCAAAAAAAAAAAAAAAAAATCAGCTTTTACAAAAATGTTGCCATCACATTTTCAGAAGTTCTGATTTAAAAAAAGTTAATTACTACCAAAATTAAAACAGAAAAATACAATTTTCATCACGTGATAATATGAAATGAATTAAATAGGAAATGTGATATTTTTAAAACAATAAATGCATGTGAAAATCGTTTGCAATATGAAATTTAATATTTCAATTAAAGAATTAAAATAAATAAAAATACAAAATAAAAAAATATTACAAAACTGCGACAATTAAAACTGAAAAAGAATTTTTAGAAAAGCAGCAAACGATAATCTTCTAAGAGCGAGATTAATTATTTAAAAGCAAGAAATCTTAAACGAACTTTTAAAATGACGTCATTTCAAAGAAACGAAGAACAAAAAGCAATGTGAAGAAGATATTTTGTGCAAATCAAAGAATTCACCTTCGTGATTGCAATTTTTCTCCGCATTTTAAAGAATCATGCGAAATAAAAACGCATCTTTTTTCAAACAAGCATACGTAATAATTAACAATGCAAAATTTGTAAAAGCATATAAAACTATTTTTACCCGCATATTTCAGAGACATCAAAACTTTCTACCAAAACAATATCGTGTTCCCTCACGAGAAAAAATAAATCAAATATCATTCCAAATTAAATACATAAAAATGTCATTTTACAAATATGAATCTATAAGACCAAAGGAATTTAAACCATAATTTTTTGTAATGTATTTATAAACCTAAAAAAATATTATTGAGAGTATTTATATACATCTAAAAATAAAATTAAAAACTGAAGGTTTCAATTGACCTGTGAAATTTTTGCTGAATAATTCCTTGAGATCTTATAAATTATAAAAAAAATTATAATGTTTCAATTTCTGTATTGAACATAAATATTCAATTTCGGATTATTCTGCTTTCAGTTCTTAGTTTTATTTAAAGACATGCTTAGATTGAGTAAAGAGGTCGTTGTTTTAATTGAAGTTTCATCATTTTCAATTTAATTTAAAATTGAATTTTACGTGCACTGATAGAAAATCAGAGAGAGATGCGGACTTCAAAGATAGGACTGTTTAAGGCCTACATAATAGTATAAGTGAGTTATATGACTATCGAAATTTGAAGCTTAAAAGTTTTTTGCTAAAAAATTTATTATGAGACCAAGTTATATATAAAAATGATTTAATCCTTTAGTCGGCATTAATATTGGCGAACCGGCTGGTCGCCAAAGGCGGCTAGTTGGTCCCAAAAGACAGCTAGTGAAAAAA
Source organism: Argiope argentata (assembly GCA_026289955.1). Classification (NCBI taxonomy): domain Eukaryota; kingdom Metazoa; phylum Arthropoda; class Arachnida; order Araneae; family Araneidae; genus Argiope; species Argiope argentata. The sequence goes on along the minus strand of JAOUZG010040215.1, from coordinate 8,012,606 downwards.
TAAGATTAAGATTTTTCAAAATTATCTTTTTAATTAGACAATATTTTTATCAATTTTTTAAACATCACAAACTCTGATTTCAAAACTACTTTCTAGATCTAATGAATCCTTTTAATTTTTTAAACAGATTTATGATATATCAGTTTTTAAATTGTTTTTTTTAGTTTCGAAGATAGCAATGGAGTAATTTTTAGCTATATTTTTACTTACCAATAATTGATAAACATTTAAATTTTTTAAAAAAAAATTATTATTTTTAATATATAAATTTCAAAAAATATTGATTTCAATATTATAAAAACTTACAATCAGTTTTAAAATTTTACAGCAAGAGGTTGATTTTTATATAGAATCATGCTAAAATTAGTGATTGATTGATTATTAATTTTTGGAAATACTACATTTTATCTTTAAAACATAAAGATGGTCTAGTTAAATAAATCTAATTTGAAATTAGTGTTTATTTTTAGAAATCTTGTTCAAAATTTTGGAGAAAATAAATTTTTCTTCCTTTTTAGTTTTGCACATTAAATACCCAGTCAGAGTATGTCGCCTTTGACTATTTTCATTAATAATATTGTGCTACATTTTTAATTTTTTTTCTCCCTTCTTCTTATGAAGGAAGAAGTATTGATGGAGATAGTGGTACGAAGTCCACAAGAGAGAGTCCATCCAGTCCCCTTCCCTTTGCTACGAGTCATTATTTAGTGTTGTGTGAGTCGTAAAACAATAAAGCATTGTAACATCAGCATTATAAATTAATTTAATTCCTTATATACTGTAAAATCAAACCTATTCTTTGAGTTGATAATGTTCCTAAATTTTTTTTCAACTGAAATAACCGTAGACTTTGTAATAAGCATTTATATATTGTAAGATATTTGATTTACACGGAATGGAATACTGAGCAAACACTCCTTTCATATTAATCCCTGTAAATCTTTTAGAATTTCCTCGTGTAGCAGTGATTTGAATCTTCAATTAATCTTGATTGTTTAAAAGAAAAATTTTGAGCGTAAAGAAAAATAGTACATAGAAATTACTTGTGTATCCAACAGAAGAGCCAAAAGATGAGAGAGTTCATTATATGGTCGAGAGGATCTGGCATGGTGGTTTTACTTCCATCTTGTAGATTCGTACTAGATGGTAAAGTAAAAGCAGATTGATTTTAATAGCAAGAAACGAGCAAGATATCTTTTTAATTTTGTTTCTATTTTTTATAATGAGGAACAACAGCATTATTTATTTGAAAAGTGTAAAAAAATTGTTCATTTTTTTCTCTAGTACTGATAGAAAGGCCCATGTGATACACGTATGAAATGTGAAGATATGTTCAAAGATTCTGAAATACCTCTTTTCAATTTGTAGGGACTAAAAATTGTTATTCAGTTAAAGTGGGATTCTGGAAAATGATTTTAGTAATAGCTCATATTTAGAAATATATAATCTGCCTTCAAAATCAGAGGTTTAACATGATTATCATTAATTATCAAGATACACCTAAAAGACTGGCCATTCGGAATGCGACATATGAAAAAAAGATATATTTCACGAAGACATCACAAGAATATGGAGAATGATGTAAGTCAGTGTAAAATGCTTTTTTGCATTGGAGGAATATCGAGACTATTGTCTACTTTGGAATTAAATATTTCAATATAATGAAATTGGCAATTATACAATATATTTATAGCGCCGGCATCCTGGCACAGAGGTTGCTCGTTTCCCTGATAATCTGGGCATTCCGGCAGGATTAGGGCATGGTTGCTCTTCCTTGCATTGTACACGTAACGGTTTTGTGTGTTTTCTATCTGTGAGGAGTGAGAATGTGCTCCCCTATAAAAAGGGGATGTGCAAGAGAATTAGATGAGTGTGTAGCTAAGCCATACACTTGTCTCCTAATTGCGCTATTTCAAAAACAAGATACGCTTTTTCGGCTTAAAATCGCTGACGGCAGTCAGCGTGCTTGTCCATGGCTAGTGCCATTAGTAACACCAACCAATTTGTAGCAAGGAAAAAAAAATAACGGATTCTTTATATAGACGAAAATATAATTAATTCTAGACCTTATTTCTTTATTTAGTTTTTATTCTATTCTTTCCTTTTATAGTATCACCGATTTTACAGAATTTTGACTGTAAGTCGTTATCTTAATATTGAAGAAAATCTAAACTTCAGTTTAGTAAGAGATACTAAATAACGTTTAGAGGAAAAAAGTTATCTCAGGAGATCTTATGGACTTCACTGAATTTTATTTCAAAATTACAGATGTGTATTATATATAGTAATACACATCTATAATTTGGTATACACATCTATAATTTATATATAGTATGCACGTCTATAATTTACATCTATATTATAGAATCGTCTATAGGTATGTGTATAAAATTTTATAAAATTGAATCGCGACAGCAGTACTGGTCGGAACTATGGTTTAATCCCAAGAATAATCACCGGCCACAACAAAACCCTTCCCAAAGGAAATATGTTTCGCCATCGCCGAGAGATAGCCAACTGACACCTCATTCTGCACCCAGCAATTTGGTGACAACCAACCATTATACCAGAAGATTTTCATCCTCATTTTCTAGGTGTCCCCAAGTGGGAAAATTTTTTTGTCAAATACATCAAAATGTAAAATATATATTTTGTTGCCCATTAGCGCATGAAAACGACATTTAATAAAAATCGACAAACTAAAAGGGTTTCAATTGAAAGCCACATCTTTTTCAGATCATGTGTTCCAGTTACAACTTCTTTAAGATTGAAACAATCTAAGGATTTCTGTTCTGTTTAAGAAACGTTTTTAATAGCAGTATTTGAAAAAATTTGGAGGAAAATATTGCAGTATATTCCAATTCAAAAACTCCAATGCAATCTACAAATACTAAATGCTAGGCATTAAAATATATTGCATTGAAATCAAATTTTTTTTCTATTCAATTATTTTTTCTGGAAGAATAGAATTTTAAATATTTGTCTTTAGATTCCTAGAAAACCTTAAAAAATAAAACATTCTTTCTATACTAAGTTTGCTTAGTGATTAAATATTAAAAATAACTATAATTACATTCATGAGAAAGTCATTTAAGTTAATTTGAAGATAATTAACGATAATTGTTATACTTCTCTTATAATTAATTGAAGTGAGAGCTTTATTTTCTAAAACGGCTAAACACTGTTTACTCTCTTTCCAAGACCATTAATTTAATAATTTCAATTTAATTAGAAACGTTTTGCAGATCCTACAAAAATTAGAAGTGTAAATGCTAATGATGTGAAACGTTGAGTTTTCTCATTTGCTCAAACTTTTACATCACTTTTAACACTTTATGAGTATTTTTAAAGCAAGGAATTTCGATATTAGGTTTAGAATACATTTTAAAAGTTTTGCTAATTACTTTACACTAATTTAAAATGAATCATGGTTATTCAGTTAAAAGGTTTTTCCCTTTTGTTTCTTAGATAAAGCGTAGTGATTTCCATTTTCATAAAGATTTATTGCCTTCGAAGCTAATTGATTTGTTTAAAATGAAAGGTAATATTTAATGGTTCGAAGTATTTATTCTGCCTGTTTTTGAATTTTAAAATAAAAGAATGCTTTACAAAAATCAATATTTGTTTAAGAACCGATAAGCTGGAATTATATTAAAATAATTAATTTGTACAATTGAAGGTATGGGCATGCATATTTTTTGCATAAGATTAGCTCTAAAATCAATTAATCAATATTACGATTGATTAGCTTAAGAATTTGCGATTTTATTTTGGAAATTTAATGTTGCTTGTATGAGGTGTTTAAAACTTGACTCAAAAAATCATTATAAATTAAATAAAACTATAATTTAATTTTTTAAAATATGTTGTTGCTGTTGTTGTTATTAATGGCACTTGCCATGGATAAGTTTCGCCGAGTAATCAGAGAGTTTTAAGCCGAAAGGAGCGTCTCTTGTTTTTGAAGTAGCGCCAACTAGGGTCAAGAGTACGACTTAGCTACACGCTCACCAAATCTGCTTGCACAGCTCCTTTTTATAGGGGGACACATTCACACATCTCACAGATAGCACACAAATGAACAACCATGCCTGAACCGAGACTCCCAGAACACGAGGAAGACGTTTTAAAAATATACACAAATATTTGTTGTTGTTACTAATGTTACTAATATTTGTTGTTGTTACTAATGACATTTGACATGGACAAGTCCACTGATGCATCAGCGGATTTAAGCCGAAAAAAGCGTCTCTTATTTGAAGTAGCGTCAACTAAGATCGTAAGTACGACTTTAGATACACACTCATCACATTCGCTTTCATACCCCCTTATTAAAAGGGGGGCACATTCACACGCCTCACAAATAGAACAAAGATGAACAGCCTTGTCCTATACGGGAATCGACCCCGAGAAATCCAGATCACGATGAAGACGTGCTACCTCTCTGCCAGGACACCAGCACTCAAATGTTTTAATATTGTAATGCATTTTTAAATCAATTACCATTGATTTTATAGTAGAGTTTTGATGGATGAATTTTAGTATAGGCAATTTTCTTGAGCATCCAAGCTAGAATGGTTGCATCTGGTGAGTTAATGATGCCTCCAGTGATTTTTTTGAATCAGCTGTCGTTTGCAGATTATTCTTGTAAATTCGATTTCTTTTGTATTTTCAAATAAATAAAGGCTTCAAAAGATTTTCTGCTTTTATATAATGAAACCATGGTTTTGTTTCTTATTTGCTATCCAATTCATAAACGATTTATTATTAGCTGTTCAACCCATTAGTCACCATTTCTTTAAGTATTCTTGTCCCCTCCATCCAGTTATTACTTCAACAAACATTGAATGCAGTATTATAGGATTTCACACCGATGGGAATTTCTCCCTGAGATCACTGGTTGGTTTTTAGTCACTTTCTTTTAACAATTTTCTTTATTTCTTTTTTCTTCTTCTTTCCATCTTGCGCTCATCCAACTGGTTAGATAACTTAGTGTTATAATCACCGGGGACACATGATGGCGTTATGTTATGCCACAGAATATCAAATAGAATGACCAGTTATTCAATAAGTTGATTTCGTGCAGCTAACTAAGTCACATTATTTACCCTTAGAGCCGTTTCTAATGTAATGCTATGATGATTATAATTCTTTAATTATAATGCTATGATGATTAGTCTCTGAGTCAGTTATAAATTAAAACCTTTCATTTTACAAGAAGGCAAAACACGTAGGTAAAAAAAAACTTGAAACAAATCTATACATAACCGTATTTGCAGAAATGAGTAATGTAGAGTGAGCAAATAGCTATAAAAAACACAACAACATAAAGCGAGTAGAAAGAACTGACCAGATAACAATTCTCCAAAGAGAGACTTCACTGGATTGTTTACTTTTTCGAGGTGATTGGTATTTTTATTGATTTTGTTTGACTATTCTCGGCTGTGCATTTCCACTTTTATTGCTCGCATGTGAGCGCATCGAATGTTCTAGAGTGAAAGTGAGAACTCGAGTCTTAATGTAGATATTACCAAGATTCTCGAATATTCTGTGTCCTTTATTTTTAACGTCGAATACATCAGTGATAAAATTAAAAGATTTTTTTAAATTAAAATCTCCAAATACTTACATATTTTACCACCAAGGCTAGATTTTACTGATTTGGTATATATTAGGAATCTTTTAAGGCGATCCTTTAATCTCTCTCCATTTCTAAGAAACTTCTGTTGTGTTGTGTTGTGACTAATGGCACTTGCCGTGGGCAAGCCTCCGTTGATACGATCAGCAGATGATTAAGCCTAAGAAATGCGTCTCTTTGTTTTTACAAGTAGCGCCATCTAGGGTCAAGAGTAAGACTTAGCCACACACACTTCACAACTTTTTTTAGGGGGCGGACTATATTCATGCAAATTCATTCATACATCTCAGATCGTAATTTAGGCCTGGAACAGAGAACGATCACCTCTGACCCAGTACCCCCAGTGGTATTAGTCTCGATATGGAGGACTTTGCGACAACGAACAGATTTAACGAGCTCCAATCGCCACATACTCAGGGAATCTTTTGGCCGGTGAGCTTTGAACCCGTAACCTAAGGAGTACGAATCCAACGCTCTACCAACCAGGCCATCCCGGCCCCAAAAAACTTTTTGTGCAGGGAAGCACTATTAAAAAACAAGTTGAATAAAGAAATTGAGAAATTTAAAAGTCATATGTGAAACTAAACCATCTATGAAAACATGGTTTAAAAGGAAATCCAAGCATATTTGTGTGATGAGAAACACCTTTTACCTGGCAGTTAAAACAAAATTCTTCATATGAATTGTAAAGAAAAATAAAAGCTTTTCATGCAGATGTCATCTCATTAAAAGAATCACTATTGCAAATATTGTTATTTCTTATACCTATCTTTTTGTATTAGTAAATTGCTCCTATCTGCTTTTTAAACATAAATATTATTACCATTAAACATTTAGAAAGTTTAGTAGGACATTAAGGATTGTAAATTCCTCGTGAATTTTAAGAATATTCCATCTATGATGAAAAAGTTTTTGATTTGGTGTCAAAGAACGCATTCTAAGCGTTCACCCTTTCATCGAAACACTTTATATACCTATTAGTAAAAATTCCATATTTGGTGTTACCAATAAGCTTGATTATAAAAAAAGTGTTCTAACATAACATGACGATTTTACGCACATTTTATTCACTGTAAAACCTTACTATATCCCCTGGTTTTTTGCCTTGAACAAATCATAACGTCAACATAAGGGTCCCTTTATTTTCAATGGCTTGTGTGAAGTTTCGCGATCAAATCGGCATTGGCCATCACTTAAGAGTGGTCCCTTTACGGAATGTCCGGCATCAAATGACCCTTCCTGCGGGACTAACGCCCGGCCGTGTCACGGATAAGCGTCGAGGATATTTACGATCGGACTCGTAGCCCTTTTGAAGACTAAATGGGCTGTTCTTCTGAAAAGACCATAAAAAGAGCGCGAAGGATCCAAAAGGAGGGGGGTGGAGATAGAAAAAAGGAAAAGAAATAAAGGGAGGACGGAATATTTCACGGGTGTCAAATTTTCGTCCCGGCCAAAACGTATCGCATTGATCATTTCGGATGAGTAAGGATAGAAAGGAACAGTTTAGGACTATGAAATTGTTTTGAAGTGAAAAGTTTCACGATTGGAATGTTTTCGGACAGTTTGAGATGACGAAAATGTCTTCGAAATGGTGGGGGCTGTTTTGGGTATCAGCTGGATGGAATTCAATGGTATCGGAGGGTCTATGTTCGTAACGGATCTTTTGTGGGTGGAGTTTATAAATCTTTTGGTTGAAGACTGACTTTTGAGGCATTTTTGTGGTCTGTGAGGGAAAAAAAATGTCTGGCTATATTCTAAAGTCGGAATATTGAGAAAAAGATCAACTATGATACTTTTTTAAGGTAGATTTTTATGTATAATTACAGAAGAGATTCCATAGCAACTGATATTTGATTTTTTGATTCTTATATGGTTTTTTTTAGAGAATCATTATAAAAAATCATTACAAAATTGAGTAAATTTCATGATAAAATGTAAGGCTTAATATGTGCCTTTAAAAATATTTTTTTTAATTCAATGCACAATAAATTATGCGTATTTAAAATAATTAAATCTGAAAAAAATATATAAACTGAATTGCCGCTCAGTTGCAATGATTACAAATACTACAATAAATAATTACAAATAATATTTACAACAAATAATTACAAAACTAAGATTTACGCTTTAGAATGAAATGGATTTGCACCAATTTCAAAAGATTCAAGTGAGCTGTAGAATCAAAAGTATTAGCTCCAGTTTGAAAGGATGCAAATAAACTTTAGAATCAAAAATATTTTCTCCAATTTTAAAGGGTACAGATGAGTTTTAGAATCAAAATTATTTTCTCCAATTTTAAAGGGTACAGATGAGTTTTAGAATCAAAAG
>JAOUZG010040215.1:7978906-8004633 GCA_026289955.1 Argiope argentata | reverse complement strand
TCTCCAATTTTAAAGGGTACAGATGAGTTTTAGAATCAAAAGTATTTGCATCAATTTTAAAGGGTACAGATGAGTTTTAGAATCAAAAGTATTTGCATAAATTTGAAACTATTCAAATGAGCTTAAAATTGAAAGGATTGTTCCAGTTTGAAAGATACAAGTGAGCTTCAGGTTTGAAAGGATTTACTCCAGTTTTAAAAAAAAATACAAGGCAGTTTCATTTTTAGGAATGCGCATAAAACGAAAGCGAAATTATGAAAATGAAAGCATGAAGTGTAAATTTTTTAAACATTTAATAAATGTGCATATATAATATATTGTTAATATTTGCTTTCTTGCATTTTTTGTCCTTGCATGGGAGTAGAGTATTTGCCCTGTGATATGTGCGTCCGGGTTCGTAAATGGTTGTTCTTCATCTGTGTTTTATTTGTGAGTTGAATAATGTCCCTCGACGTGTAAAAGGACATTGTACAAGCGAATGCCATGCATGACTGCACATGAACTGATGACTGCATTGTTTATTAAGAGAGGGAACAATCTAGAATTTTAAGTCTAAGGTGATAAAAAACATGATTATTGTTATCTTGGATGATATGTTGAAATGGATTAGTTATGGAATGTAATTCCCATAGTTATTAGAATGAACATTTAACAATATGAGTTTATAATGTAAAATTCTGCTTCATTTTTTTATTGATTAATAAATATTTTTGATTTATTTCTTCTTTTTCTCTCTACATTAATATCCCAGAGAAACTAAATGAAAGTTTTTATTTACATCTGATTTTTAATACATACAAAATTTTCATTCTAATTCCTGTAAAATATTGTACTGGATCAAAAATATTTAAAATTATCCATAAGTATCTAATCCCAAGACTTGTTTTGAAGCAGTGGATTACATTAAATGAAATAAAATAAAGATGATAGAAAAAAGTAACTGACACTTAATTACAGAACTTGTTATGTAAATATTATTACATTGAATGGGAATAAGATAAAAAATATTTGTCATTCTTAATAAAATATAATTTTTGAACTTCTAATTGTTGAAACAAAGAAATTTTTCTTAGGTAAAGAAATGTAAATTTTCCTGTCTTGTAGTATGAAATATTTTTCTTATCAATTTAATAGCTCACAACATTTTTAATTTTTACGGTTTCTAATAGACACATCACCGGAAAATTTTGAAAGTCTTTTAATTGATTTTCTTTATAATGGGATTTTATCTTCGTTAAGAATTCTCAGCAAAAAGGAGATTGACATTAAACTTTAGGAAAAATTTTGCCACCTAATTATTACAATCCTTAAGTAGATAGTAATTTTTTTTAATATTTAGCAATACTAAGAAAATTCAATTTTTGAATATGCTTATGGAAGCATGCTGTGTGTTAGTTTCTAAAATGTTTAATGTATTCGTAACATTTTATCCTTAAATATTCTTAAAGCCTAAATGAAAGATGATTTTACTACGTCTTATTTCCTTAATAATATATTTTAAAGCAGCAGGTGGTTTCAGAAATTTCGGTGATTTTTATCTGACGAGGAATAAATTAAATATTTATTTGATTTTATATAAATAATAGACCTCTTTGGACAAAAGAATGAATTTTTACTTGGGAACTTTTACTGCCATCATATTTCAAATCTACCATATATCTCTAAAAATGGATTTGAAATAAGATAATAATTTAAGAAATAAGTTTTATGACTACATTACATTTATGACTTTTTGAAACCTATCCTATAGAGAAAATTAGAAATGAGGTTCTTTTTCATGTATTTAATACGAATAAATAGTTACAGTATTTAGTAGAATAATAAATATTTAATAATTAATTAATAACACTCACAGTTATTAATAAGTATTTAATAAGTAGCAGAGTAATAAGTAATTAATATGGGTATAAATACTTACAATATTTAAATATAATAATAATATAAATACTTATAATATTTAAGAATAAGAATAATATAAATACTTATAATATTTAAGAATAAGAATAATATAAATATTTATAATATTTAAATATAAACATTTTGATTTTGTACTAATTTATTTCTCAAACTAAAGAACAAGCGAAATATTTTCATGAAATTAATTAATCAAAAGAATTTATTCCTTTGCAAGTTCACTATAATAATTTTTATGTTGTTTATATTATAATACTTATTTTGTTTAATACTTTTCTAATAATTATTACTGCAAAAATTCCCACCAAAATATTAATTTTTATCTTTAAGATTATTTTTTCAAAAAAGCTTTTTATTTTAGTTAAACTTTAAGCCTACTATGTTTTGAAAGTAACCCTTCTGAACTCTGAATTCTTGGACATTTTAAGAAAATAATTTATAATTAACGCATAGTCATATAATTCCAAGTACAGAGAAAGTGTAATTCTAAGAAAATCCTATCTAAAGAAAATCATTTTGACATATCATGGCTTATATTCTTGAACCTTATTAGTATTAATCCTCTTATTTCATGAAAAATCTCTTAAATATTTTAAACGGTCTTAGATAAAGAGTTCGTTTATTTCAAAAATTCCATTATGTATTTTATTTAATGATTTTAACTGCCTTTTAAATTTATATAAATGCATCTCTTACGTAATCTGATTTCGTAATAAAAAAGATGAAACTTTTTAGAATGAATGAATTAGAATGTAAATTTTAATCAGAATAATTTCATTTCCTTGTAGTTTTATTTTCATATATTCGTTCATATGACTTATCTTAAAAGTAGCAACGCTTACAAGTCATTCCTATAAATGTAGTATTAACTATTCAGCCTCTAATAGTTCTAATTAAAAATTTTGATGATGCACACGCTCAATAAATTATTTCGTAAATATGATGGAATTTTACATGGCAGTTAAAAAAAGATGGCAATAAAACATTACAAACTATGTAGTCTATTTACATGGTAAATAAATTTCAAAATGTGTTCCAACATCTTTTAGAGGTTGCTTAATATTTAATTATGAATTTAAATATGTGACATAATAAGTCCTTTTTTATATTTGAAATTAATAAAAGTTGAACAAATGAATTTTAATCGAAATTAGTCAAAACTTTTCTGAGTAAAATTTAATTAGTAATTATGTAATAAATAATTGAGTGAAAGATTATTCAAGATTTAAAATACAGAAAAAAATTAATATAAAAAGCATGACTTAGATAATTAAAAAAATCAATTCTAAACATAGGTTTCTGAATACCATGGAGATAAAAGAAATAAATATTTTAAATTAAAATTTTTATTTTGAATTAAATATTTTATAATAGTCACATTATATGCTTATTTTTTTTCGGTGGCTCATTTAAAATATATTTAGAATGTCATAAAACGTTTAGAATTAATGCAATAGTAGAAAATATTTTGCCTAAATGTAGTATAATTTATAAGTTTATATTTTCATTGAGCTCTTATTGCATAAAACTAGTTAATAGATAATCATGTATTAATTTGGGACATTTAACAATTTTAACGTTTAAAAAATTCTGATAATTTATTTCTTTATTAAATTTAATAAATGAGCATTAAACTTAAAAATTTTTTTAATTTGATAGTCAAAATGAAAACTAAGGAAAAATATAACCAAGGAAAAGTTAAGGGAGGAAATTTAAAGAAAACTACAAACACATCTTTTCACAGAAAATTTATCTCGGATACTTTTGATACTTTTGTATGGAAGAGACGCAAGTAGAATGCTCACTTCTGAAGTGGAGGATAATTTAAAATCCACTATTTGAAGTCAAAGTTTAAAGATAATTTTTCTACACCCGAAATAAGAATTGTGTGCTAGAAGCCTTTAAATTTTCTTGGAATTTAAATTTTCTTGGACAAAAATATAGTACAAATAGGTTAAATTAATAAAACTTTCTTTTTTTGTTTGAATGCAAATTTATTTAAAAAATAAATTTTACACTATCGTATTAGTGCATGAAGATGATTCACAAATTTCAAAAGACATAGACTTTTGCATAGGAAAACATTATAATGTCTTATAAGAATATCAATATTTTTTTATGATTACTTTTAATTGAAAATATATTATCTACCTTGCTTGTAATAATATTTATTCCCATAAATATCCATTTCTAGTCTAAACGTTTTCATTTTAAAACCACGTTTTATATTTAATGCATTTTTTACCATTTACAGTTTTCGAAGAGCAACGAAAATGTGCGTGTGTAATAATATTATTGTGATTAAAAATTTAACACTATATTCTTCTCAAAACAAAATATTATTTCTCTTAGCCGCAAGGAACGGAAATTTCAGCTACTTATAAGATGAAAATATGATGGATGTATTTTCTCTGAAAGTCATATTTTATAATTTTTCTGCATAATTTACGACTTTTTATAGTTTTGTAATGATGGTAGTATTTATATAACAACGCTTTTAAAATTTATGAAAATATTTTTAAAGAAAAAGTGACATGCTGGGGCAAAGTGAATAGTTTTTTCTTTTGTTCTCAAAAATTTATGAAGCTAATCATGGTCCTACTTGGTAAGGTATTATAACGCTTTTTAACATATTGATTAGTTAACTATCTTACAAGAGCTGTTCAAACTAAAAGGTACGAAACGAACACTGTTTGTGTAAAAGGAGGTTTATTAAAAGTATACTATAAAGTACCATACACTATTTAAAGTATGCACCATAGGCCTGAGTATAACAATTTTATAATTACTGAGCCGAGGGTTTCATTGTTACCAGAATTCCTGTGATCGTGGTGAGACCCAGTACTTCACAGCGTTCTTGAGTTCGTCGTCTAAATTGAAGAGCTTCCCTTTTAGATGTTTTTTCAATGGACGAAAAAATTGAAAATCGCTGGGTGACATATCCGGGCTGTTGGCAGGATGGTCGAGCTTCTTGACTCTCGAACTTGGCTAGTTCCGCGTATTAGACACTGGAGGCGTTTGGACGCGAGTGATCATAGAGCGGAATCACACCCTTCGTGACTAGCCCCCGTCTTTTGTTTTTGATGGACCTTCATAGTCTTCGGAGTGTCTCACAATCCACATCAAAGTTAATGGTTCCTCTGAGCTCGAGAAATTTGGCAAGTAACGGACATTGAAAGTCAATTGGAAGACGCTCTTCATAAGAACCTCTGCTGCCTCCTGCGTATACCCCCCAGGCTTGCTGAACATTCCAATTGTATCGCTAAATGTTCCACTTCGTTCTCCCATAGTGGCAAAGACTGATGTATTAACGGTTACTTTGTTACAACGTTTCGTATCTTTTCATTTGAAAAACCCTTATCTTTCTATTATGCTAAGTACAAACTAATTTTTTGAAATAGTTATGTATGAAACTAAAATGCAAAATAATCATGCAGTAAACTAAGACAACATGGTAGCTTTTTTTCCCCTCAGTTGCTATGTAAATAAGGAATGTACAAAAAATACTTCAAAACCATAACTAAACATTATTACTTCAAACCATAATTAACCACTAGCTTTATATTCTATAAAAACATGTCAGTTTAAATAAAGTTTTGTAATTTAAAAAAATTAAAAAGCAAATAATTTTAGTATAGTTATGCTGAAAATGGTACATTACCTACTGCATTAAAATCAATATAAGCCTCCAAATGCTACAATGAAAATATTTTTTTAAATTGTGAAAACATTTTTCATTATTATCATTGTAATTATTTTTGTTTTATTAATATTGACTATTTACTACAAGAAACATAATCAAAAATGATAAAAACACTTAAATTGAAAATTTTAAAATTTGAAAGTCTCAAAGCTAAAACAATATTTACATATTCGTTAAGAAAGAATAGTTTACTTTGGTTTCCATTGTAAAAAAATATATGCACGATATTTTTTTGCACCTAGCGAAATAAAATATATAAAGAAATTGTTCCAGAAAAATATATTAAGTAGGGGTTGTTGAAAATTTTGTTATGATTGAAATTAAATAATGAAAAATAATTCATTTTTGTGTATAATAAAAAATAACTTAATTGTGCTGTATGGTAAAAAATAATATATTTGTGAGTATAGTGAAAAATAATTTATTTATTAATACATTATTAACAAGATATTTTTCTCAAATTTATTATTTAAAAAAAAATAAAAACTTTGATGAAAATTTAATTTTAGACCGATTAATTACTGTAGACTTTAAAATCACCTCACATGCAAAACATTTTTATTTAAATTAAAACATTCTCGTTAACCTCAATTCTCTGACAAAGTAATCTTTCAAAACTGATGCAGCTGCGGAAATAACTCTTATTTACTAAACATCGCTGGATCGAATACGCTGAGCCGAATAGAAGGCTTCTACGAACTAATAATCTCGCCAGAAAATGAGGTGCACCTTATTTCCCAGAATCAATCTTCAAGGAGGAGAAGATAATCCATCTCTATATTCATGCCAATTAATATATGCCCAGACACAAAAAATGAGTTCTTCTTCGTCTCCAAATCATTATCGTATCTATCAAAAATCGGGCCCTGTTCCTCTTAATAGAATGAAGGGGAGGGCACAAGGATGTGCTTTAAGGCAAGGCCTGAGCTGAATCATCCAATACGCCGTTGCACTTAATCACCCGTTAATACAAAGTTCTGGAGTTGAAGATTACCTCACATGTGCGGATGAGTGTTACGCCTCATTAACTTGCGCGTCCCTTCTTCCCTACATTCATCCTCATTTTTGTTAATATTGGTAGAAATCATGAATGGCGTATTGATTCATGGGACGATGGATTTGGAAAAGGGCACAGGGGAAAAATGGGTTAAAGGATTTTCAAAATGCATCATGCACTTTAGTGACGGTTTTTTTCAATCTAGATATCAAAATGATAGGATTGTTTTTTTTTTCTGAGAGTAATATTTAATATCATAAGATTTTAAAATTATGGAAGGAATTTATAACTGAATTTTTACAGATATTTGTTGAATACCAATTCATTTGTTATATATATAATTTGAAAAACTATGAGGTCAAAGTTTTTAACATTAATATAGAGTTATGTAGAATGTATGAATACACATATTTTAACCGACCTTCTGTTACTCTGTGTACTTCGTAAATTGTTTTATTTTACAATAGAAGTGTTTTTATGCCGGTTTTCTGGCACAGAGGCAGCGCGTCTTCCTCATGTTCTGGGAGTCCTGGGTTCGAGTCCCTGTTCGGGCATGGTCTTTCTTCTGTGTGCTATCTGTGAGATGTGTGACTGTGCCCCCTGTAATAAGGGGTTATGCAAACAAGTGTGGTGAGTGTGTAACTAAAGTTGTACTCTTGGCCCTAGTTGGCGCTACTTCAAAAACAAGAGACGCTCCTTTCGGCTTAAATCTGCTGCTGTACCAGCGGGGGCTTTTCCATAGACAAGTGCCATAAGTAACAACAACAGTATTTTTATAGAATCAATAAATTTAATTTTATTATTGAAGTATTTTTATGGATGAAGCAAGTTTAATTTTATAATAAAAGTATTTTTATGAAATAAGTAAATTTAGTTTTATTATACAGTTATTTTTATAGAAGTGGTAAATTTAATTTTATTATAGAAGTAATTTTATTACATAAAGAAATTTAATTTTATTATATACGTAATTTTATAGAAGAGGTGAATTTAATTTTATTATAGAAGTAGTTTTATTGCATAAAGAAATTTAATTTTATTATAAAATTATTTTTGTAGAAGTAAATTTAATTTTATTATAAAAACATTTTTTATAGAAAAAGTAAATTTAATTTTATTATATGAGTATTTTCATATAAGAAGTAAATTTAATTATTATTAAGGTATTTTTATAGAAGAAGTAAACATAATTTAATTATTGGTGTATTTTTATAGAAGAAGCATATTTCATTTTATTATAGGAGTATTATCATAGTAGTAAATTTAATTTTATTATAGTATATTGGTACAAGAAGTAAATTTAATTTTACTATAGAAGTATTTTTATCGAAGAAGCAAATTTCATTTTATTATAAAAGTAATTTTAAAGCATAAAAATAATTTAATTTTACTGTAGGCGTATTTTTATAGAAGTAAATTTAATTTATTATAAAAGTACGTTTTATAAAAGAAGTAGATTTTATTTTATTATGCAAGTATTTTTAATATCAGAAATAAATTTAATTTTATTATAATACTATTTTTTATGGATTAAGCAGATTTAATTTTATTATTTATAAGTAGTCAAGATGCTCATTGGATTCTCTTTAATGTATTCCATCTCTAAATTTTTTAGCTTTATTTCTATATGATAAAGACGTCTTTTATTAATTGTAATTTACGAAGATTTTGACGGGTTCCTTTCTGTAGAATATAGTTATCGTTTTCCTATTTTTCGAATTTTGAGTTCCTCCTTCGAGAGAGGGTGGAGGATTATAAAAGTTACATAAAAGATGACGAAATTAAGGTTTTGATTTATTTTTTAAATTAGGCACATGCCAGTGTCGGAATAGTAAGTTTACCATTCAACATTCGAAACCACACTGTGTAGAGAACATTGGTTGATACTATTGGGACTATTAAATGAATGAATACTATTCAATGAATAATACTATTGGGATACAAACTATTATTTAAAATAATAGTTGATATCCCAATAGTATTCATTGTCTAGGAATTGATACAGCAGTTAAATGGACATCTACTCTATATACTTCGAAAATGTTACAACTGAGTCCTGCATTGCGTAAGATCAAATCTTTCTTTTCTGAGAAATGCAATTTTGACCAACGAATTTCACTTAAGTCCAGATAAAAACATTAATATCCAAAATATTACTTTTGGAATCCATTTTTCATATAAAAATTTCGTCACCAATCTCAATTCTCTTTAAAAGTGTGATGCAACAATTTTGTGGTTGCTCCCATTTTGTACACCAATTTTCTGAATGATGACAGATAGATTAATATTAAATGTCATTGTATATGAGCCGAAAGATTAAAATCAGATTTGTCAATAAATGCTTGGTAGACATTTGCCGACGAATTCAAAAAGGCCTCTCTTTTAGCCTCAAAGTGGTGGAGTCAACTTCAAGTATTCAAAAAATTTGTATAAAAGTGCTCATATGGAACGCGTTTATAACCACCACAATTAATGTACTATCTACAATTTTTTTTTAAAAAAAATTAATGGAATTTAGTAAAAAGATCATTATTTTCAAATTATATTCTTTTAATAATATTTTACGATGTGTATATTATCTGTAAAAATTGCAACTAAATCCCAGCAAGAAAATCAAATAGTGACAGGAAATAAAATTTCAAGTCATTAAATTTGCTATTTAATATTTCAAAATATTTTACTGATAAAAGCATAAATATTTGGGTCTTAATACAAAGGAAACTAATTTAAAGAATTCTTATTGTAAAAGAAGCATTTTACCAATATATTAAAAAATTAATTTTTTAAACTTTTTTATTTCCTACAGGAATTAATGTATTTTCAAATATTTACATACCTTATTTAATAAAACTTTGCAATTAGAAATGTATGTCCGAATGTAACAACTAAGAAAGTAAACTTATTTTTTGACTTTTATGAAACACCCTGTTAATGAAGTTTATTATTAGTATTTTTCTTTTTTTTCTGTCTGGTCCACAGATTTGGAAAGTGTAGGACTTATTTGACTTAAAGATGTAAATAATGTGTCAGTCAAATAAATCCTACAGTTTCTGTCGGTCTATAATGTATATTCTATATTTTTGACCATACGACAACATTAAGCCCGAAACACTTCATCTGTGGAAGAGTGAGAGAAAATTGGAAAAGTCAAATTGTGTTGTGTAACTTATAGTACTTTAACAAGCCAGCTGATAGTTATCTATCAGCGATTTAAGCCGAGTGAGCGTCTCTTGCTTTTTTCAACAGCGTCAACAGTAGTTGTTAAGAGTTGTTTACTAGTTCATACGTCACATTCACTTTCACAGTTTTTTTTAAGTTCCGTTTTACAGGGGGGTCAGATTTACACACCGATTGAACAAAGAGGAAGAACAACCTTGCCTTGAACCGGGACTCGAACCCAGGGAGCCCATATAAAGGTGCGCGACTCCTATGCTAGGACGCCAAGGTCATGGTTTTGTACAAGGACGTTTTATTAGTAAAATTTTCTTTTTTTGTTCGATTCAAGCAACCTTTACTCTAATCTAACATAATTTTTTTACCCCATACTTGTTACAACAATCTTTTTACCCATTTTTATTTCTTATAACAAATACTAGTTAAAATAACACATTGGTATTTACATTTATACGAATTCGTCTTTTGATTTTTACTGCAGAAGAAACGGATACTTAGTTTCCAAAATAAATTAATGAGTTAAAGAAGGTAAAAAAAAAATCAGTAATAATTATGCTACGGAAGTACGAAAAATCGATGCAAATTTCATTACGAGAAGCATATGCCCTTGTTAATTCAAATAGTTAAGAGAAAAATGAAAATAAAGGAAACACTTCACTATGTCAGAAACTTAATTAGTGTTTCAAGACCAGAAAAACTGAGTCCCGGCGACAAGTTTTATTTTTGTTAAATCGGCGCATGTATTGGTGCCCCCAGCAGCATAATTCAGGACACGTAACGCAGTAAAACTAGGTTAAAGAACTTAAATATCTTTACTGTGTATTACAAAGAGCACTAAAACCATGTCTGTTGGGCAGGATAAGAAAAGTTTCGGGGGAGTAAACAAATGTTGCAGAATATATAACAGTTAAGGAGAGTTCTTCTGTAAAAGAACAAGCACTTGAAGAGTGTTTTTTTTAAAAAAATGTTTCTTTTAAAATTATAAGGAAATGTCATTTTAATTGGGGTATACATTTCAGAAAAATTAAAATGCTATTCTATGAAATTAAGGATGAAATAATTGAGATTTTAAAAGAAGGTAAAGTAGTGTTATGATTTTATTTTAACAAAATTGCTTTATAAAACAAATCATCGTGCAACAAGTGGTGTTTTTTGAAGATATCAAAGGCTTCAATAAGCCGGCGTCCTGACACAGAGATAGCGCGTCTTCCTCGTGATCTGATCACCCTAGATTCGAATGCCAGTTAGGGTATGGTTGTGTTGTTGTTACTTATGGCACTTGCCATGGACAAGCCTCCTGCTGATACAGCAGCAGATTTAAGCCGGAAGGAGCGTCTCTTGTTTTTGAAGTTCCGCCAACTAAGGCCAAGAGTACGACTTTGCTACACACTCACCGCATTTGCTTGCACAGCCACCTTTTACAGGGCGGGGCTTAGTCCCACATCTCACAGAAGAACAACCATGAACGAACTAGGACTCGAACCCGGGATTTCCAGAACAAGAGGAAGACGTGCTGGTCATGGTTGTTCTGTCTGTGAGGTGTATGATTGTGTCCCCCTGTAAAAAAAGGGCCGTGCAAGCCCATGTGATGAGTAAGTAGCTAATTCGCACTATTCCCCCTAGTTGGCGCTATTTCTAAACAATAGACACTCATACGGCTTAAAATCTCTGACGGCAGTCAACACGCTTGTCCATGGCAAGTGCCATTAGTAACAATAACAAGATTTCAATAAAAGAGACATTAGGAATGTATGATCAATTTTTTTTTTGTTCCATCTGGGGAACTAGGGAATTTCCTTGGCTAAATATAATTCGATACTTAAGTTCCAACGAATAGAGTTTATATCACAGTTATGTTTTTTAATACCAAAATATGAATGTAATTCTCCTTTTTATAAGGTTAAAAAATTAGCCAAATCTATTAAAAAGGAAATGTTTCTTTTTAGGATTCACAAAACAAAAGCAATAAAAATATATAAGAAATAATATAATAGTATATTTGAGATACGAAAAATGATTAACATGTGAAATTAAACAGACATTTTTAATATAAATTTCTAAACCGAGCATGGCTTCACATGAAAATATTATAATCTTCTATTTTAGTATAATGAATTAACTATATTTAATAGCAGAAAATATTATCCGATAAAATGAGTTTATTTAGGATAGGGAAAGTTTATTGACATAAATATGTCATTTAATGGAGTTTAATGGTAAATTATTAAAGCTACTCAAATTGCAACAATATGTGTTTAAAGATAAGCAATTATATTAATTTTACCATAAGTCTGTCAAAGCGACATCCCACGAAATATATTTTCTAAAATATAAATTTATTTCCTGTTTTGGGATATAACATATCTGTTTAAATAAACCTGTTATGAATAGCAGCATGACGAATTAAATAAAATACTTGTTTAAAAATCAAAACGTCTGAGAATATGGTCAAACACAGTTAATGACATTTTTAATTCCCTTTTTATTTACTTTTTAAGAGAAATTTTGCACTTGCGTATAAATGTAAGTAAATATATATATATATATAAATTATTTTTTGAATTCTACAAATTTAAACTTCTTTTTGTTGAGGTTTGAATTAGATTGAAATACTTCATAATTTTTTGACTTGAAATTTAGTAGAAAAAAATTCTCTCCTGAGCCAAAAGTTTTTATGTATTTATAAATATTTTTCGTTGATTTTAATTTAGTTAAAAAGGCTTTTTTGAATTTTACGAGGAAGTATAAACGAAAATTAGGCTTCCTAAATACATGATGTAAGCATCTGGAAAGAGATGGAAATAATTTTAGTTTATTTATAATGTTCATTTCGATCTTAATATAAAAAAAATTGTACAGCAAAATCCCACCATATCTTAAAATTTGAGAAAATGCATTTTATTTGCTATAAGAAAGTAATTAGTATAAATTTAAGTGGCGAAGAGAGAAGTATTAATAATTAATTTTGATTTTATACTTAGAAGAATCAATATAATTTCTTTTGTATATTCATACATTTAAGATGTTTCCTTATTAAGAAAAAAAATATTATTATGTTTAATTAAAATTTTTGCTTTAAAATGTCCTTTAAACTTTAAAAAGCTGGAATTTTATGGAATTATTTCACTATAAAAATTGACAATTGTTTACAAGCGAGATATCCTGATAAAAAAGCAATAATTTTAAGATATTCTAGTTAAGATTTCTCTTTATATGTATGTGGATTTGAAAATGATGCTCAAAGCTAATTAAAAACAAAAGATATAGTATTTAAAATCGTTATTATTAAATTTTTTTTTAAAATACGTCCACAATATATGGAAAAAAGTAATTCGAAAAAAGTACAAAGAAGGCTAAATACATTTGACACAAATTTAAAAACCAGAAATCCTAACGTCAGCAGCATCAACACAATCTAATTCTCTTGAACGCTTTCTTGTTGGCGATTGAGCTAGAAGATATAAACATCACAATAAACTGTTGTTGCCATCGTTTGGAACTTAAATACTATCCCCCATTATCATACAATTCCTTCTATTAATTAATTAAATTTATTTATCAAGCAAAATCATACAGTAAAGCCTTTCTTTGGCGTTTATCATTATTTAACAATTCTTCTAAGTATATAGACTAAATAATGAAAACCTGCTTTTGCTTAGTCATAACTTTTTCTAATAAATTATGAAATTACTCTTTTTGTCTTTTAGTTTGTCGGGTATTTTTAATGACGTTGCTTTTTAATATCTTCTATATAATTCTATATATGCTATATATCATGTTTTTACATAAAGTATTTAAATTTCGAGTGTGAAATTGAAATTTTTTTAGTTCTCTGATGTGAAGTATCTCAATATTTCAAAGCTTTCAGATATTTAAAGATTGAAAATGTTTTCTACCAAACTATTATTTAAAATATTTGAGAAAAATTCTAATACAAATTTTTTATTATATTCATTCCAGGTTTACATTTAGAGTTAAATCGGTTGAGTGAATTTCGTTTAACGATGAGATAAACTGATAAAACCCCGCAAACGTTGCCAAAATTGTCTCGACAAAGCTTTGTATTTTTTGATTTATCATAAAATGGCTAAAACAAGTAAAGGTGTCTTGGTGAAAATTCTGTTGTTGTTGTTATTTTTACTTATGTTACTGTTGTAATTTGTATTGTTAAAATTTGTCAAATAACTATATTATAAGTTAAACAATATCCCAGTAACACAAATCGTATTGTAACAATTTCTCAGTAAGAATAAAAATTCCCATTTACCAATGCATTTTGTACAATGCAAAAAAATATTTTGATAGCATTTTTAATGGTAGAACTATAAAAAAAGCCATTTTGATATATTATTTATATTTCCAAATTAATTCTAGTCCCCTTATTTCCACATATATCAGTCTTATGCTCATCAAAACGAATTAAAAAAAATTCCAAATACATATTACTCTTTGTAATTGTCATGTGAAGCCTATAAATGGGAATAGAAAAGTGTAGCCAAATAACTACACGATCCAAGGTTAATAAACGCATGCTAGTTTGTAACAAGTCCTATTTGCATATCGATCTATATGTATAAAAATATATACGTGTATATATAGTATATGTTTTCAATGGAAACTTAGGCGGAAACTTAAGGATGTATGTGATATTCAATCAATCGATTCTTACGTGAGTGGACTCACTATTTACCCAAGCTGTGCACATAACTTCCTCGATGCGTGAATAGCATTTAATGGGAGAATAAGATAGAATTCTATGAAGAGTTAAACGATATTTGATTACGATAAAGTAGGTAATTAAATGATTTCTGGTGGGATTCGGAGAATTTTATTCAGATAAACTATATGAACTCATTGATATAATGGTGCATATATACAACGAAAAGTTTTGATTGCTTAGTATTCGTTTTGATTGAAGAGCAACCGTAATTGGATTCGATTTATTTAATAAAGTTTTATTCGAGGAATTCGTAAGTTTTCTCAGTATTGCATTGATGTGGTTTTAATAATGATTATGAGAATTAATGTCGAATTACGGGAGCCTTATAAAATTTGTTAGATTTTTATGAATAAGCAGCTGAATTTTTATGATTCCAAACAGAATTATAATAATAAATGATTGTGTTTTTTCTTTTTGAAAAATATGTTTGTTTCTGAAAATTTTCATGGTTGAAGAAGAATTTTTTAAAGGTTTCTAGCAAATAATTAGAATTATCTTACTAATTTTAATATTCTATAAAATTTTGCCAGTATTGATTATTATTATTTATATTTATAACTACAAGTAATAAAATATTCTTTCTGATTAAAACATTTATTATTTCAAATCAGCAAGATATATTTACAGCATAATAGATATATAGATATATAGAAGATATATTTACAATATAGAGAAAAATAGGAAGATATATATAGAAGTATAAACGCATCAAAAGGCTTGGGATTTATTTTTTATATGAAATGCTGAAAGTGAAATTAAAAATAAAGTATATGAATAATTAGTATGTTGATGTAACATAACATCTTATTTCAACTTAAAATGCCTAATTTATCTTTAAAGACATTTATATATTTCAGAAACCATAAGAATTATAACAATTTGAATTTATTATTACTGATACTACATTTGAAATGAAATATTACAATTATAAGCACATTGCTACTTTTAAAAAGAATTTTTGAATCTTTTTAAAAGCTTTATATTTAAAAAAATTGCTTTTTCTCTTGAACTTTTTGATTTATTGTTTGAAAAATTATTAATAGGCATCGTTGCCTAATCGGTTAAAAATTGTTGAAATAATTTATTTATATTTTATTATAATATTTTTGCATGTCTTTTAACACTCATGTTATGTGTTCAAAATTCAGTATCATTTTTTGATATCAATAATACTCATATTCATTGAATGAATTTCATTAGACATTCTCCCAATTGTGTAAATGAGTTTTTAAATTTTTACTAATCAACATCGCAATACTTTTTATCTACTGATACTGTTTCTTATTTTTTATAATTATAAATTTCATCAACAAAACATACCTTTTCACTTGGATAGTAAGCAGTATTATAAGAGTATATTTTACTTAAATTTTCGGAATTTCTTAACATCTCTGTTTTTTTCAGTTATTTAAGTCAATATAATAAAAGATTCCACTGAAATAATCACTTTATTTCACATTTTTGCTGAAAAATATTACCTTTTTATAAATTAATGTTTTTTTTCTGTAAAAAAAGAGAAATGTAAAGTGTCTTTATTTTTAGGAATGCTCATTTCCTTAACGAAAGGTATATTCACTTAATAAATATATCAAAATGAAAGATAACAAGATACGTTACTAATGAAATAAAAATGAGATTTGATATTCCCTCGGAAATTATTTTATGAAATTAACTATAAACAATAAAATTAATTTATCATTTTTGCACTTGCAATAGATATAATCAAGATTTTATTAAGACTATGGATTTATTTATATATTGGAAAGCTACATATTTAATAAATTTCCAGTTTAATTTCTAAAGTATAACTGTTTTATAAATTAATGTGTTTTTTTTTAAAGAGAAAATTAAAGCAGCTTTTCTTATTTTTAGCAATTCTTATTTTCTCAACGAAACGTTTTTTTTACTTAATGAATAAATAAAATTTCAAGAATATGTTTTCCATAATGTTGTGTATTTTTTTCCAACGCTTGCTTCTCTCATTTGAATTAATCTACTAAGAGAACAAGCTTCGAAGAAATAAACTTTAATTTATGTTATTGCTGAAAAATACTTCTGTTTTTATAATTTTTTATGAGGAATACAAAACTTCAAATTTAAAGTTTCGAGTTAATTTTGAAAAATTAAATAAAACCACAAATAATAATATCACATTTAATTTTTCTATTTTATAACACCTCTTTTTCTATTCAGTTTTATGTTGAGATTCTTAAATTAATAATTTTCTTGAATATTTACTGGTTAAATTAAGAAAAATGTAAAGCATTCAAGTTTACAAATGTGTATAACTTGCTTTTATTTAAAATTTAGAAAAACCATTCCATTATAATATTTCTTTTAACTGCTAAATCATCACTTATTTTCAGTTTAAAAAGCTTGGCTAATTAATAAATATAATATTACTAATAAAGATAATATTTATATTCCCTACAAAATTATTTCATAAAATTAACTATAAACAATAAAATTAATCTGTCAGTCTTTTAACAGAAATAGGTATAATCAAAATTTTGTTAAATCTGTAGATTTAATTTCACATTGTAAAGCTACATATATAATTAAATTCCACTTTGATTTCTGAAGAATAATGTGGGTTTAGTCTAACAAAAGATTTAAAAATATTAAATAAATTCAGATTTTACAATAGCATCTTCCATAACATTGTGATTGAAAATAAATTTATAGTATGTTTTCTCACAATTTACCATTAATAAATATTCCACATCGAGGTATTTTAAATTACATTGGGTAAAAGAGAAGAACATTACACACGCTATTTCGCAAATTCAAAGTACCTTAATTTTTTAAAACTGATTATGTTAGATGAAATCATTATAATGCTATAATTGAAATACGGAAATCATATCTTTCTCCATGGATCAAAAATGAATTTTGGAAAATAAACAACTTTGTGCACTAGAAGCCATTTTTGAGAAAAAAAATCAAACTATCTTCAAACATTGTTGCGAATGGAAACATTTTGATTTAAACGATATCCCCATTCTCAACAACAACTAAAAAATAACAATAATTAGCGGGAGAGTTCTTTTTCACATTTTGATCTATCTAAAGCAATCTAGAGATATGGATGCAAAAGTGATTTGCTAAATTAAAGTACGATCTATCCATCTAGATATTTTCATACTCTTACTAATGATATATTTATTCCCTACAGTGCTGTTGCCACAGGCTAATAAACTAAATGTCATAACCTTTTGCTCCTTGAAGTTTTAATCACAATGCTCAAACCCGATTGTTCTCTTTATTCTTTTTCCGAAAATATTAAAAAAGATATCGAATCGAAAAATCAATTTATCACAACGCGCTTTTAACTTGCTCTCTATCATCCAGAATCTACCAGACGAACTTTCAGTTGCCATTCGTTTATGATCAATTAATTTCAGAAGTCAGCGTTTATTTTCCAGTTTTTCCACAGATCCTTGTCTCTTTGAGCTTGAAATAAAATTGCATACATATGGATCCTTCGCTTTCGCGATTTCCGGTTTGAAGTGGTGCTTGACATATTCTCTGGTTTGGCGAGGAAACTTCTAGAGAGTCCTCGTTGTAATGATGACTGAAAAAATCAAAATATTTAGCTGCCGGAGAAGATTTTACTCTCCCTCTCCCTCTCTCTTATTAGTGCTTAGATTAGCATTTTGTTTTCTGAATAAACTGTTTCCTCTTTGGAAAGCGAAAGTGTAGAGTAATCCATAAAGTTTTAATTGGAGATTTATTTATTTGCTTTGTGTGTTGGTATTTGATATTTTTAAATAAACGCAAAGTTTGGAAATACAATTTTATACTCTACAAAAAAAATTGTAAATACATTTATTATTGTTACAGATTTTATTGATAGAATAATAGCTGCTGAGTGGGCCTGGCTTGGCAAAACCCTTGGCGACAATTTGGTCACTTGTGATGAATTTGAGAAAGTTAAGGATTTTGAATCTTGGAGATTTCATTAGTAGTTCAAAATTTTGTTAGAAAATATTCCATATCCGGTCATAAAGGCTATAAAAATCGAAAAAACGGAATAGTATTCGATTTGAGTTAACATAAAGCGTGTATTTGAGTAAAGGCTATTTGGATTATTTTCAATTGTTCTTAGCGAAATTTGTTATTGAGGTTGTGCAACAGTAATTTGCAACTTTTGTTTTACTGTTGCTGTAAGTGTATGCTTGAACTGTGCTTTGTTATTATCTGCTAGCCTTTTTATGTAGAACGAAATCATATGTTATTGAGAGCTATTTTACCATAAAACATTAGGCTTTTTTCCTACAACTTAAGGCCAAATTCAGAATTTTTCCGTGATGATAAGCTAAATGAATCTTTTACAAATTGGTTGAGAATAACGATTTAACCTAATGTGACCTTTGTTACAGTTTGAGCCCATAAGAATTACATTGTCTGGAGATGGATTCACTGATGATTTCAACAGGGCATTAAAACCCCATATATTCCATATGAATAAATTAATTGTCATGTTTAAGTGCAATTTTTAAGCGAACAAAAATTTTCTGATTTTTTTTTTCTCTGGAGAAATATAAAGTCACGGAATTAAACATTTAAAATATTTTCAAATTCTCGTTAAAATATATTTAATTAGCTTATTTCTTCTTCTGAAACTACCACGAAAAAATAGAATATTCATTTTTAGTTATATGGTGAATCTTAAAAAAATAAATTCAGTTGTAAAAGCAAATATTTTTTAATAAAATTGATTGATATTTAATCTTAATTTTTATCAATATATGAAAATTTTATATTTTTTAAAGATAATGATAGTACTTTTATTTTATGCTTCTTTCTTGAAAAAAGGAAATTTAATGTCTTTGAGACTATTTTAAATATAATTTAAATTAAATATGAACAAAAAGGAATGATTAATTATTATAAGTGACTTTATGACTATTTTTATACCTTAATTAGATTCATCGTTAAGCTCATATTTAAATTATGAATATACGTACAAGAATATGTGTTTCCGGTCATTAAGGAATAAGTGATAATAAATTTTTAAATACAAATAAAATGAATTTAAATCATTATAAGTAATTTTACTGACTACATTTTATTATAATTAGATTCGTCCACGTTTGTAACTAAATTACGAACATTCGCCCGTGAATAAGTGTTTCCAGTAATTAGGAAATAAGGTGGTGTCCTTTGCAGTTTATTCTTTCTTTCGTGGAATTTTAATATCATGTTTTGTAATATTCTTCAACAGATGAACGCAAAAACATTGATGATGATGATGTGTCCGTTTTTTACCACGGAAAGAGGGGTGCAGTAGCTTCTGAGGGTTTGTACCCCTGAGCACCCGAGGGCAGAAGTCTGACTTCTAGCTCATGAGGATGAAACACACACCCACACGCTTGCACAACCCCTTTTTACATGGGGGCACATTCACACATCTCACAGATAGCACACAGAATAACAACCATGCCTGAACCGGGACTCGAACCCGGGACTTCCAGAACACGAGGAAGACGCGCTACCTCTGTGCCAGCAAACCGGCAAAAACATTGATAAATCATATGATACATTGGGGAGAAAAAATGATCTTGACTGGTTTATGGGTATAATATTTTAGAATTCCATTTAAACTTCAAGCCTAATTTCATCTTATCTTAAATCAGTAAACGTCAAGTAAAACACATATTTTCATTTAAAAGTTTGAATGCTCATAAAAAATCCTTTTTATAGTTATTTTCTTGTAGTTTTTGCACTTTTTATAAAATAGAAAATAACTTTTTATTATTTACTAATTTCAGATTTAGATTTGTCTGATTTTCTGATTTAGTTTTAGGCCGTTGTTTTTAAAAAGATGGAGAGTTTAAACATATGTTATTGGGATAAAAGTTTTATCATTAATTTTGGATTTAGCAAATGTTTAACCTATTTTCTTTAATATTCATTGATTGATTAGATAAGTATGCAAAATAATCTCTATGATTATGCCAATTCCATTCACGACCGAGTTGATAGCATAGAATACTTACTTAAATCATTTTCTTTTTGATAAATAATGATATCGATTATATGAGAGAAAAACATAAAGAATTATCCAATGAAATTTAATGTTAAGATATCTGCTGTTAGTTTTGAGACACTTTATGCCTTACAGTATTCGTATACATTATTTATATTAATTGTTGAATGAATTAGGATTACTTTTGACTCTTTAGAAGTAAAATATTTTAGTTCCTCAAAATGTGTATTGGTTATAATATAATATTTAAAATAGATAGAGACAATAAATAGAGAAATATATCATAAAGAAGAAAAAAAAAGATTTAGAAATCTTTTAAAGAAATATTTAATAACTTATTTTCTCAATCTAAGATTCTTTGAAATTAATAACAATACTAGAATATGTTATAGGAAAAACATTGAAAATATATGTATTCTTGAACTTATTTCGATACAATGAAGTTTCTTTCTACAAAAGAATTCTTAAAAATACAAGAAAAAATTGGGAGCTTGAGCTATAGATTAAAAATTTCTTTTTCCATTCTTAGAACTTTTTGATGGAAGGCCATATCCATAAAATGAGATGTCAGAATGTTCTGTGTGAAAAAGATATGTCTCTCTTCAGTTCCCATTTCTTATACTTTGTATTTTGTGTCTCTGTTCGATTTTTTGCCTTTTTTTTAAATTGGAATCTTTAAACTATTATTCTCCTATATTTTCTCTTAAGTATAACCGATGATGATAAAAGTAGAAGCTTCCACATGAATATGAAAAAAAAAATACTCCGCATTCAGAATTAATTTCCGGATTCAAAAAAAAATATATATACCTCAGTATTTAACTTTTTGGAATATGATATCAATTTTGAATTCGAATCCCATAAAAGAGGCTACGAACTGATGTCCAGTCGTTAGTCTCATCTTTAAATATCTGTCTTTAAAAAATCTGTGAGGAGTCTTGATTACAGAGACCACATTAGATGGTTATAGAGGAATAGAGAAAAGTGTTTTACTGCCGCACATTCAGCAAAGTTTGAAACGAGTTTTTTGAAACAGATAGACGCATGCAAGAAATAAAAAATCTTATGTCAGCAAAATCTTAAGTTTATTAGGCTTTTTATTAGGTTGCTAAAAGTGCTGAACTATTCAAATTTTTATCTTTGAGAATATATGTTGTTCCACAATGAAATTAAGCGTTCCAAACTGTCGTAGCGATAATCTGTTGATTTTTTAAATAACTCTGAGATAGCATTATCTCTTTATGTACTATTTTACTGAATTTCATAATACGTAAGTTTATTTTTATTGCTATTTAAAAAAAATATACAAATTTATGAATATTTTACTTTTTTTAAATTTTTCAGTAGGCATTACTAAAATTGCCTATTTGATTGTAATTAACTTAATTTAAATCCTCAGTGCATAATTTGGGACTCGTGATAATATCAATAATGGAATTATCAAATTCGAATCTAGGCGGTCGAAGACTCGCAGAGTGTGTGTGGCTGGCGCTCGTTAAATCTGTCTTTGTCACAAAGTTTTCCATGTTGAGAACTGGGGATACTGGGTCAGAAGTGATCGTTCTCTGTTCCAGGTCTAAATTACGATCTGTGGATGAATGAATGAAATGCATGAATGGATAATTGAATGAAATGTTAAGGTTTGTGGCGTAAAAAGGGTTTGTGACGTATGTGAGCTAGAAATCAGACATCGGCCTTCGGGTGCTCAGGGATCCATACCCTCAGAAGAAGCTACACTCCATCTTCCGTTTTAAAGCGTAACACGACGACAACAACAATAATAATGGTATTTTATACATCAAATTATAACAGAAAATTCACGTTATATTTTAAAGAATTTTACTTGGCAAATTTATTGTATTCATGAAGGGCCGGGATGGCCTGGTTGGTAGAGCGTTGGACTCGTCCTCCTTAGGTTACGGGTTCGAAGCTCACCGGTCAAAAGATTCCTCGAGTGTGTGACGATTGGCGCTCGTTAAATCTGTTAGTGGTCGCAAAGTCCTCCATGTCGTGTGTAATACCACTCGCGGTACTATGTCAGAGGTGATCGTTCTCTGTTCCCGGTTTAATTACGATCTGAGATGTATGAATGATTTTACATGAATGAAGTCCGCCCCCTAAAATAGGTTGTGACGGGCGAGTAGCTAAGTCGTACTCATGGCCCTAGATGGTGTTACTTGTAAAACAAAGAGACGCATTTCTTAGGCTTAATCATCTGCTGATCGTATCAGCGGAGGCTTGCCCACGGCAAGTGCCATTAGTCACAACACAACAGAAGTTTCTTAGAAATGGAGAGAGATTAAAGGATCGCCTTAAAAGATTCCTAATATATATTAAAGATACCTAATATATTTTTTTGGGCCGGGATAACCTGGTTGGTTGAGCGTTGGATTCGTAATCCTTAGGTTACGGGTTCAAAGCTCACCGGCCAAAAGATTCCCTGAGTATGTGGCGATTGGAGCTCGTTAAATCTGTTCGTGGTCGCAAAGTCCTCCATACCGAGACTAATACCACTGGGGGTACTGGGTCAGAGGTGATCGTTCTCTGTTACAGGCCTAAATTACGATCTGAGATGTATGAATGAATTTGCATGAATATAGTCCGCCCCCTAAAAAAAGTTGTGAAGTGTGTGTGGCTAAGTCGTACTCTTGGCCCTAGATGGCGTTACTTGTAAAGCAAAGAAACACATTTCTTAGGCTTAAAATCTGTTGATCGTATCAGCGGGGGCTTGTCCACGGCAAGTGCCATTAGTCACAACACATCGTATTCGTGAACTTTCTTCATGGAGTCGAGTCCCATACAGTCGCAGTGCCATTAAAATTCTGGATAACCTATCTAAAATTGCATACAATTTTTCTCAGCTAATAAATTTCACTTTCTGTCGCAAAACCTTTTTTTCTTGCAGTAGTTGAAAATCACACAATTAAATATTTTAAGCGTTATGAAGACGATTAGAGTTCCAATAAGTAAGTTTTAAATGTTGTGGAAAATGGTTTTAAAAAGATCTTATTAATAATGTTTGTTAAAATATTAAGCTGCAGCTTTTTTAAAATTGTTACGCAATTTGAAGGAGCGATTTTAAAAAGAAATTCAATCACTGAGTTTTTAGAATGTCTCATTTAAAAAAATAATATTTTGTGAATCTTTTAACTGAATAATCGAAAAATGTGGTTATTTTTTTAATGAAGTGCCCATTCTATATCTGAATGCATAGTTTCATCAAGTTTTGTTAATATTAGTTAAAATACTCATTCAATAGATCGCCAACATTCTTCTTTCATTTCATTCTTCTTTCATCACTGTTAGAAGAAATTAAAATCGTTCTTAATGAATTATATCTATAAATGTGATAAAAATTATAAGAAGGCAACAAAATTGATAAATAAAACAAATTGGTTCATAAACTATTTTATTGATCAGTTACAAATTAGTGTTTGAATATTATGAATTATTTTGTAACAATGCTTTTGAACAATAATAAACATTCTTGAAACATGTATTCGATAAACTAATAAATATTTGATACATTTTAGAGCTGTTTATATGAATTTCTATTTTTAGCAAATATATTTTTTAAACATTTTTTTCCCCAAACGACTAACTTTGGAATTTGTAAATTAGTACCATCACTTTTATATAGTATTTTCAACAAACTAATCTCTCCTTTATAATAAGAGTGTTTGTCTTTCTGAGACTTTATATACCTTACAATAAATTGTTGACTTTTAATCCCACAATTTATTAAACTAAGTCAAGGTATTATTATCTGCGGAAAGATACTTTGAAGTTCCTTATAAGCTTACAAAGTTAAGAAGCTTGTCTTCCTTTACACTGGGGTCCTTTTAAATGAATAACCTTGTTTTGAACTATAATTTAACCACGAAGTACTTGATGTCCATTTTATATATTTTTAAATGAATGGAATAGTGAAGCATTAATAGGGGGAGATAAAATTTACTGTAAAATATGAATTATGCCTCATTGATTTTAAAATTTTAGGACATATTTAAAATATTGATATATTTAAATATAAATGATTTTAAGTTACTTTTTAAAAAGGTAGGGTAATAAATTAAAAATTTACTTATGCATTTTCTAATAGTATATTAGTATATATTTAATAATATTTATAGCATAATTCCAGGGAAGAGCAAGTTTTTTTACTAATTTCATTCATCCATTAATTTCTTTGAAATTCATCTATTAATCTTTTGAAAACTTTATAAGCCAGATAATATTCCTCTAATCGAAATGTCTTTTCTGGTCTAATGGTCATGCTTCCCGACTCCAAACTTTCGAGTCCCGGCGTAGAGCAATCCAGATCCGTTTTAATGGTGATCCGGATGCGATCAGTGACCTTCTTACGCAGATTCATACAGCTGTTGTGGCGTTCTCTACCGGGACCAAAATTCGCCAGTCTCATCAAATACAGCAGCCAACATCACCACCAAATCACACATAAACTATCTATAAGCTTGGTGCAATAGTATATTTAATCTAATCTCCAACTCATTGGTGGGAGTGTGTGTGGTAAAAGCTTTATAAGCCAGATAACATTCCTTGGACGGAAGCGTCATTTTTGGTCTAATGGTCATGTTACTCTGCTACAAACCTTCAGATTGCGAGTTCGAACCTAGAACAATCAGCATCCATTTTAATACTAAATGAATCAGTCTATGTATCAACATTTCAAGAAATTTTTGAATCAATTTAGATTTCTTTATATACTAAAGAGAAAAATTTTAAAATACATATGTTTTAATTATAAAGCAAGAATCCTCAACTAACTAAGCAGTTTATGAACAAAACTATTGTTCCAAGTTTGAAGACCTCAAATTTTACCAAGAATAGAACTCTATAGTATATTGAAACTTAGTCAAACGTGTTCTTATTCAAAAGGCAACAAAATGCAGGAATCTTTCAAAACAAAAAGTAAAAACGATAAATCAAATGACTTGGCGAAATCAAAATTTTTAATTGCCGAATGTTTTAAGTAGATAATCCTTTTTTAAATCCCACCTAATTCCACAGTCAGAAAAAAAATGAAATGAATATTAAATAAATAACTTTCAGAATACAAACTGATAGAGATTTTTATATCAAAAGTAAAATAATAACGTCTATGGTTATTAGCCTATTTGATGGCATAAATGTTGTTTGGAATTTTACGTAGACCACTTGGTGCCAAAATATATATTTAGTAAATCTGACAATTTAGTTCCTATAA
>JAOUZG010040215.1:7954201-7974163 GCA_026289955.1 Argiope argentata | reverse complement strand
TTTTTTTTTCCATTTTTGGAAACTAAATAAGAAGAATTAAGCTTAATTGTAGTCTTATTTAAGAGAAAAAAGTAATGTTACACGATCATGAAGTTTAGGAGATAGGTGAACTAGGTGCTTACTAGGTGCTTACTTTTTTAATTGGGTTATAATATCATGGGGGTGAATGCATGAGAAACGTTCATAGATACGATAAAGGTTTGATGTAATCATGAATATGAAGTCATAAAAAAACGAATGACCGGAAAACAAATAAAACCAATATTCCCGGAGACTTGACTGGTTACTTAAGTGACTAGTTAAATAATAAGTTCGAGAGAGAGAGAGAGAGAGAGAGAGAGGATTAGTAACATTTTGAATAATTGGATAATTTCTGGATTCCAATCATTCCGTTAATGATTTTAAACTTGTGGGTAAATTATAAAAGCCTGCTAAACATTTCTTTCTTATACTTTTTTGTAAAAATGATTTGAAAGAATTTGAAATCTTTTTTTTTATAGATTTTTCATTTTTTTAAAAATTCTTTGAGTACTTAAGTTTTTTTCTCTATTAACTTAACAGTTACGTACTAGGTTTTTAATTTTTTTCAAAGAAACAACTTTACTAAGCGTGTTGATAGTTGAATGCATATTTATATATTTTTGAATGCACATTATTTTAAGTTATCTTGACAGTTATTTTTGAATGCACATTAATTTAAGTTATCTTGACAATTATTTTAGAATGCAACTTATTTTAAGTTATCTTGAGAGTTATTTTTGAATGCACATTATTTTAAGCTACTTTGGCAGTTATTTTAGAATGCATATTATTTTAAGTTATCCTGACAGTTATTTTTGAATGTACGTTATTTTAAGCTGTTCTGACAGTTATTATTTGAATGCAAATTATTTTATCTTGACTGTTATTCTTGAATGTACACTTATAAATTCTTGTTACAATTATTCTGTAGCATTTCAATTATTTCACTGTAAACATAATTGCTTATTTTAATTTTTGATGCACCAGGAATTGACTAATCTCAATCTGATTTTCTTTTAAAAACTGTCTTGTTTCATTATACCTTTGGATGTTAAAAAATTGAAATGAAACAATTATTTCAGAATAATATTATTCATAATAATGAAGTCAACATAAAAGTTTAAGGAAGTGTCAAAACAAATGATGTCATTGGACATCATTTTCAATAAAGGCTTTGACATCTTCTACTATAGCATGATTTACAGCAATTTTTTCAAACATTTCCGTCTGAATATTCACTTTAACCATTTTAAAAGGATAAAGATTAAGAAAAATCAAACTTTAAAAAATTGTTTAACGAAAATTATTCACATTAATTTTGAGATCCCTGTCATTTCTACCACATTAATGTTTCATTTTCACTCTTAGAAAAAAATGTACGCTTTAAATACGAAATGGAAAAAATAGAATGCATATTCATAATTTTTTTGTTAACATTTTAGAGAAAACATTAAGCAAAATAAAAATGTAAGAAAACACCATACATTTCAATGTTTAATAAAAAAAGGTAAGAAATTTATAATTCTTCATGAAATTTATCATTTTTATTGAAAAAAGTTTTAATGTTAAGCTCAACAAAATTTTGCATTTAAAAAAGAATAAAAATGTGAGAAAAATAATTTTATTTTCAGATGTCAATTGATTTAAATTTAAGGAAGCAGAACATAAAGTTTTTCCTTTTCGTTCTTCTTTGTTCGATAAGTAAAATGAAATGCTGTGGTTAAAATTTGAAAAAAAAAATATATGCTATGAACGAACGAACAAAAATAATTAAAAATTACAATACATAATTAAATAAATCCATTTGTCAGTAAATTGTGAAAAATTAGTTTTGTAAGTAAACATAAACAGTGAATTATTAATATTTGTGCACAATATAAAAGAATTCTTCTTTGAAAGTTTTATAAATTATATTAATTTTATAAAAGGTTTTTTATAAAATGATTCGAAGGATTTTAAAAATGAGCATTCAAAAAGATTTTCTCCCAAAACTGGGTAGTATTTTATACCATTTCTCACATCAAAAATTGACAAAAGTAAAGGATTCCTACACATGAGCCTTTTTTAAAAATCAAAACGAAAAAAAACCGAGAAAGAAAATATGCTTTTATTGAAACTAAACGGTCATAAAATCAATATGGCTAAAATTGAAATAATTTAAGTGAGGAATTATTGGAGCTTTTCAGTTTCATTTAGTAAATTTTTAAAGGTTAATATTATTTCATATTTTGAGAGAAATGAGTCTTTTATGAAGCAGTAAACAATCAGCCCATTTTCTTCAGTTACTTCTAAATTAAGTTGAAAAACGCCCTAGATAATAAATACGATTAAAAAAAGCATCAAATACAAAAAAATATATTTAATTTCAAACTTTAGTTCATGAGTTTCACCGATCTGAAAGCAATGTTCAACCAATATATTAAATGTTTCTTACCCAAAAATTATCTTTTATTTTCCCTTCCTTTAATATTAAACAATGTAGATATGAGGAACGTCTAATGAGTTCATGACATTATGTGCGACAAAATTTGGTACTTACGTATTAGACCACCCAACTTTCTCGCCAAATTTGAAGTCATCGCCAATGAGTTGCTAAACCTCCAAATATAGTAATTCGGTAATGGTGTAACCCATATATCTTTATCACCAAGTTTAAATCCGTCGCCAATGACTTACTACACCGTTGGCGAAGACGGTCTAAAACTTAAGTACCCAGAATTGTATTGTATTTATAGGCACAACATGTCTACGTTCTTTAAATTTACAACTATTTCAAAATTTCGATTCAAGTAAAACATAATCTTCTTACTCAAAGTAGGATTATTCTACTTCTTTAATAACGAATTTAATTATTATTTTAAGTAATAATGCTTAATAAAGCAATATGATCAAAAAGTAGTAATATGAATTTAAGAATGCAATTTATTCATTGAAATTTGCAATATGATTCTCCAGATTTTACTTAAAAATATGTACAACAAAGCTATTAACATTTGCAATGAAAGTAAACTTTTCAAAATTCGAAAATATTTATACAGAAGAAGATATTTGTATAAACAGCATCTCAAAATTAATATGACAATAATAAGTTTCAGGGGATAATTTAAAGAATGTTAATAAAAGCTGAAAGTTTTGCCTCGAATAAATGATTGTTTACAGAAGTTGAATTTTTCAGTATTTTGATATATGAAATACGAGCTTAAACAAATAATACGATTAGTCTAGTATTGATTATCATGATTCATTTATTTATTATACTGATTCCTTTTCTTTATCGTAAGTTTTATAAAATATTTTTCACACACGCGCACACACACACAATAATTTCATCTAATGCTACAAGAATTTATTTTTGATGTCATTTAATGATTAATGCCATTAGAATTTGTCATTCCATTATTGATTTTGGTTCATCTATTATAATCGTTATTTTACCTCTAAAGAAGAATATTTTTGGCATTACCAAAATAATAAAAAAATGACCAATGATGTTTCATTTCAAGAATTTTTGACGTCATTCAACGTTTACTGCCATTAATGATTTTGAATTATTTATTGGAATCGTTTTTTACCTCTAAAGAACAATATTTCGAGCATTACCGAATGAATTATAAAAAAAAATGACCAATAATGTTTTATTTCAAGACAAAACGAAACGGAAAAAGATGTCTTATTTTCAGAACTGTTTTAGTCACTAAAATAGAGAGACAATAGACGAGGGAAGTCTTCAAAAATAACTGAGGCAATTGAATTTTTAAAGGCTCTTTTAAGGGCTTAACATTTTTTTTCAATTCAAAATTCTTTTAAAGTAGTTATAATACAAGAAGATCCCATCGAAAGAAACATTGGATATATACGGTTAAACTTTTGTCGTTACAAGAATTTTTTTTTCCAGATAAAGTTTTTTCGAAGGCAAAAATATGACATTTTGAGGCCAAGCGTTTTAGATTAAAAAAATTCCTTCTTTTAAATCTGATAAATTTTTAGCAGGATGCCGTATCCATAAAATGGGTTGTCATATTATTCTGTTTGAAAAAAAAATCTTCAGTTTTTATTCTTTTTTTATTGCTTTGTCTCCGTCTTTTTTTTATTTGTCTTTGGTAAAGCATGAACATCGTTAAAAGTTTTCTTGTCATATTACTTCTTTCAACAATAAAATATCAGATTCTAACAGAATTCGAAAACTTTGAATTATATTACTTTATAAAGGGTGCTAAAATAGAAAATATTAAAGCATTATTCTTCATAAAATAAATTTTGAACGTCATTTACGTATAAATCATGCTAGAGTTATCTTAAATTTTTTCTCTCGCACACACTCTATTGAAGCTTTTGCCATTTCCCTTCTTCTCCATATAAAATTGTGCGCATTCTATACGAATGCAAATATCTTGCAGAGCATTTGCGAAAAATAATTAAAAAATAAAGATGTTTGGATTGTATTTAGCATTTTAAATCCATCAGTTGTTTAACCTTGGCAATTATTTGCTGACATATGGATGATACACAAGTACACGAAAATTGAATACATACGTATTTTGGAAATTTTAACTAAAATTTGATACAATTGGTTGAACTAAAATTTGACAAATGAACCTACGTGTAGTTACAAGATTTAATGACTATATTAATTTAAATCGTGTCGTTTCAGAGTTAATGCGTTTTCTGGTCGACGAAATTACCGATAAATATAAAGCCCATAAAGATTTAGTTCAAAATGTAAGATGATGCTGCATTTAATGTGGAAAACCTATCCTCAAATAATTGTCTATTTTGTTCTTTCTGTTACGGTTTTGTTGTTATCATGTTCGCTTACACTCAAACAGTCGGAGAGACTTCTTTCCTCAAAATATATTATGTTAAAATTTGATAGATCTCTCTCTCTCTCTCACACACACACACACACACACAACAACAACAACAACAACAAAACAACAAAACTAAAACTGTTTCTGATGAAAAAAAGTATTTAGAGAGCACTAATGCTGCTACTACTAAAGTACAGATGAGCATAACCAAATTATAAAACGTAGCAAGTTAATAAAAGTAAAAATGAATTAATATAAAAAAAAGAAGTCAGCCTGGAGGCTTTCGCAAGTGTCACTTCCAGGCAAGTATTCAAACTGCAGATTTTTTTCTTTGAGGGTCTGACTATTTGTCCGACAATACAGAGAGGGGTCAATATAGTTGAATAAATAGTCAGACTTCTCAAATAAAAAAAACCCTTGTTTGTATTCCTGACTGAGGGTTTGGACTAATAGCCAGATCCCTCGAAGAAAACATTCTTGTTTGAATCCCAGCATGAGTATTTGGACAAATAGTCTGATCCCTCAAAGAAAAAATTCCTAGTTTGAATCACTGCTTGAAGATTTGGACAAATAGTCTGACTCTTCACAGAAACAAAAATCACATGTTTGAATCCATGCCTGAGGATTTGCACAAATAGCCTGATAACTCATAGAAAAAATTCCTTGTTTGAATCCCTGCCTGAGGATTTGGACAAATAGTCTGATAACTCATAGAAAAATTCCTTGTTTATATTCCTGCCTGAAGGCTTGGACAAATATTCTGATTCCTCAAAGAAAAAATTCCTAGTTTGAATCCCTGCTTGAGGATTTGGACAAATAGTCTGACCCTTCACAGAAACAAAAATCACATGTTTGAATCCCTGCCTGAGGATAACCCTTGAGAAAGTCTTCAGGCCAAATTCTTATTTTGGTTTT
The DNA here is from genome assembly GCA_026289955.1 of Argiope argentata. NCBI lineage: Eukaryota > Metazoa > Arthropoda > Arachnida > Araneae > Araneidae > Argiope > Argiope argentata. The sequence goes on along the minus strand of JAOUZG010040215.1, from coordinate 7,968,419 downwards.
ATTCCTTTTTTCTTCTAATTTGCTTACATAAATACATACGAATTAGTGTTTTCATAAACGGAGGGACCGTCATAATTCCAAAATTATAATGATAATTAATATATTAATATTGTCATGTCACCAACCACCATGGAACTGTTCCGGCTTCCAAAAAAGGATGTGAACTGAAGGGTGGAAGAACAGTTGCGTGGGTATTGTAGAGGATTCAGTAAGATTAGAGAGTATCAACGCAAAATGAGTGTGTTTTTTAGCATTTCCGAGGGGAACTCTGAGTCATAATTAATAACCTGTAAAGTAATCTTCAATTTTAGATATTTCACATAGATTCATTTGTGTATGTATTATCCATAATAAGTTATAACAAAAAATGTTATTCCTGTCCGGTAAGATTAGTTATTATAAATATATTAGTACAATTACATAAAATAATAATAATAAATATGCTTATTATATAATAAAAATATAATAAGCATATTTCATTCTGTTTTATTCCTCTTATGCAATTTACTCACATTTTCTTTTAAATTCATTGGCTGTCTAGAAACTTAATGTTTTTGCATTTATGCAAAAAAAAAAGAAAATGATCTGTGTTTAAAGTTTGTAAAGATCTTTTGGAACAATTTTCGAGAATAATTATATATATGTAATATGTATGTATGTATGTATATAGAAATTTAATCATAACTATTGCAACCAATTTAAGGTATTTGATACATCAATGTTTTATTTGACACATCCAAAGAATACGATACGTTTATTGTAACACTCTCATAAAAAATATTATCCATATATTTTTAAAAACAAATCTAAATTAATCTCTCGACATTTTCATCACAATAGAATCTTGCGCCATTTTTGAACAAACATACGGAGCTATCTTTACGGATCCAAACTCTTCGATGGTGACTGCGAATAGCCCAATACCATCCGCTATCAAGATTTGCATTCTTTCGAAAGCAGTTGTAAATTATCAAACATTATCGCTCTAGTTGGTTCATTAACATCCCCTGCTCTACTGCTTGCTCTCTATTTGTATGCCCATAATGAGTGGAGAGAGAATCCATGCTTAGCCCTCGATGAAAACTCTGATGCCAAAGCTATTTGTGACATCCAATCAATCGATCTTTACGTGACCGGACTCGATTCTTGTCCAGAGTGTGCACAGGAATTCGTCGATGCGTGAATGGCATTTAATGGGAGGACGAGAGAGAGTTTTATGAAGAGTTAAACGATATTTGATTACGATAAAGTAGTTAGTTGAATGCTTTCTGGATTCAGAGAGAATCTTGTTTCGATAAAGCTAGATGATCTGATGATATGTGCAACGAGAGGTTCTGGCTATTTAGGAATTTGGTTTGTTATGGAAGATTCTTGTTTGGGTTGAATTTATTTAATGTTTTGTTAGATAAAGAGCGACATTTTTTAAACATTAAGATTAAAATAATTTCATTTTAAAAGTGGATTAGTGGTAAAACTGGATTTAGAATAATAAAAAGGTTTTTTTTAAATTTTTTTTAGCCAATTCATTTTCAACAACACAATTAAATAGACGAATGAACAAAACTTATTAATCTAATGGATATATAAATAGCAATTTAGAAATAGCTGAATGAATCTTTTTTTTGAAAAATAAGAGGTTCTAATATTTACCAAAAAGGAAGAATAAATAATCGGAAAATGAAGCAAATTTCAGGATTTCAATCATAAAATAAATTTATTTTATAATTGAAATAAGTTTATTTTATAATATCTTTATATAATAACAAGAAATCTGATTGACAATGTTCTAGTTAAAAAGTTAACTACCCCATCTTGAATTATGAAAATATCATTTTAAAATTGATTACAGTTCGCAAATCCCAGTTGTTATCAGATGAGAAGGACGTTATTTCATCATTTCCCTCCCTTATCACCATTTCATTTCAACCATAACTCAGATTTATTATCATTTAAACTACTCTATTTTTCAGTATATAGAATAAGTTTTTTCACACCTCTTTTAAAGTGCTCTTTTTCTAGTTGAAACATTTAGGAAATATAAGTGTTTAAAACTGCCCTATCCAATTACTAAACTAGGGTTATGCAAATAATTGGCTGGTAATACTTGTATTCTCTATATACGCTTAGTGCTATTTGTTGTTGTTTCTTATGGCACTTGCCATGGACAACCTCGCTGAGGTAGTCAGCGATTTAAGCCTAATAAACGTCTCTGGATTTTTAGTTACGCCAACAAGGTCAAGAGTACGACTTTTGCTACACACTCACCACATTCGCTGGAACAGTCCTTTTTTTACCGGAGAGGAATATTTACATACCTTACAGATAGAATACATGAAACCAACCATGCCCGAACCGAGACTCGAACCCTGAACGCCTAGATCAAGGGAAAAGACGCGCTATCCTTATGCCATGACACCGGTTAAGTACTATTTAAATAGCACCATTAAAAGTATGTATAGTTTTAAGTATTTAAGTTATAAAACTGTTTAAAGTATTTGAGTTAGCACCATTTAAATTTTATTTTCCTCATAAGAATACCTCAGTTTACATTTAATTATATACAATAAGGATATTAAATAAGTTATTATTATTAAAGTTTTCAACATTCTTCTTCCTCAGTAGCGTTCAGAAGGTCTGCCTTCCTATTTCCGTTCGCCCACTTTCCACTTGCCTCCGCCCCTTATTCTTCACTAAATAGTCTTATACTATGGGTGGGGAGGATTTGAACTCTGTTGATGTCAGGTTTCATCACACAATCTAGAGTTGGTAATTAAATATTTAAAGATATACAGTCTTATTGCTTAAAAATTATGGAAGCTTAAATGTATTTTTTAGTAGAATGAAAAAAAAATGTTTTCTATAATCTTACTAGAAATATCGCTAGTAAAGATAATTATTATACTCAAAAGAGATATTCATAAATTATTGAAAAAAAAAACGCGATAGTTTCTACAGAAGAAAAATCGAATATTTGCTCTTTTAACAGCTGATGATAGGGCATCATCAACTACAAAACATGCATTAATTGGATGCTGAAATGATTATATAATGTTTCACACCGGAAGTTTATAAATTTTCAAAATAGACTTTATTATTAGTATTAGAAATTTTTTAAATGGATTTATTTAATTTTTTACATTGCAGTTCATAGTTTGAAACCTTCACATCCAAATTTATTTCAAAATTCGTTTGAAAACGCAAATCACTTTGATCTAATAAAAATGTATTTTGAAAAAAAAATATTAAAAAAAAATCTGAATAATGGAATTGATTTTGCAGATTTTTTTATATTAAAAAAACACTCCTATTTTGCCATATAAAATGTTGATGATAGCATAGTTTCTTTACATTTTTTAATTTTTTTAAAGTTATGCATGAATACATAAGATATTAAGGAAATTTTAGTATTGAGTCTTGTTATAACTATATATCTTAAGTGTTTGTAAAAGCAGCAGTTGATAAACCAACTAACGTGATATTTTTATCCTTGAAAGTTAAATCACTAGCTTTATATCTCATCAGATTTTTTTATACTTTTAATCGTAAAAAATATAAATGAATAAATATACGTAAGACGTTTAGCAAATCATAATATTGAATTTTGATAAAGTTAGATACCTCCGTATCTTTTTAATTGTTTCTGAAGTAACAAGTTGATAAACCAACTAATATAACTTTTTACTCCTTAAAATTTAAATCCCTAAATATTATATCTATTGTATTTTTAATACTTTTTTCCTTTTTTAAAGTTATCTATACATAGAAATAAGACATTTAGCAAATTGAGATTTTGATTGTTGATATAGCTCTATGTATTTATATCCCATTTTTTTTAAATTCCAGCTGTTAAATTGATAACTAAATATTTGCTCTTTGAAAATTAAATAAATCAATATTATATACAATTAAATTTTTTTTAAAAAAATTGTTTTTTTAAGTTATAAATGAATATATATACAAAATACATTTAGCAAGTTGTAACATTGACAAATCTAGATAAATTGATACTCTTCCAAATATTTATAAACTGATAAGCATACAAATGTAACTTATTGCATTTTGTAAGTTAAATCCGCATATTTCCTATGCCATTAAATTTTTATGCTTTTACTTAGAAAGAATCTAAACAAAATAATCCCCCATCTCAAAAAGGCTGCTACATACTTTCAACCATCCAGCTGTTTCGGATGAACTTTGAGTGGATTCGTTTATGATCAATTAATTCCTTAGCCGACATTTATTTTTGTTTTCTTCCTCATCCTTCAGTATTTGGATATATAACTGCATCCTACTTTGGGATTCGCCACTGTTGCCATTTCTTGTTTGAAGAGGCCCTCGAGGAAATTATTGGAGAATCTCCCTTTTAACGGGGACTCAAAATCTCGATTTTACGGCAGGAGAAAGTTTAGTTTTATTCTCCTTTTTTCTTGCTCAAGTACGCGTTTTGGTTTCTGGATCAACTGTTTCGACTTTTGTAAGAGGGAGATGCATAGCAATGTGTTTATAATTGGAAATAAAAATAGATATTGATGATTTTTAGGCAAGTTATAATTAGTTGAATTAAAACTCGCATTAAGTTGTGATGATCACTGCTTCGATGTAAACAAATGAAATTATCTAATGAATTACAACGAATTTATCTTGAAAGACTCAAACTAGTTATTTAGGCAATATGATAAGTATTCTCGTGGATAAGCATTTGGGACGACTTTATACATTGTCAAAGAACTTGAAGTTTGGAATAATATATAGAAATAGTAGCTTTCTAGGAGTAAAATAATGTAACTGAAAACTAATTATTGAAATTTACCGTCAGGAATTTTTTATCCTGATTCATTATTCGATTATTACCAAAAATTATTCAGAATCATGAAAAGAAACCGAAAAAATACTCGCCCTTTAATATTCACATAATTATGTTTTGTTTTTTCACTTTATTATTTTACATTTATTACGTTTTACTACTTTTATTTGTTTAATATCTTTATTTATGTTCTATTATGCTTAAAATCTATTATTTGACACCATCGTTTGATATCTCGATGCATTTTAATGTAATGATGATTTTTGTCTTCAGTTTGGCTTTTTGAAATAATTTTTTTCCAAATAGCCTAGTTTTACTTCTGTTTTTCCAGTCTTGATATTAGCATTTTTATGCCGAAGAGCCAAATGTTGCTTTTGCTTGTTTAGTTTTGATCTTTCACTGCGACTTCAACTGTTCTTTCTAAACAGTTGCAATGCTTAACAGTGGCCTTCTTTTACAGTTTGGCTTTGACATAGGTTTAATTTTTGATGTATGTATTCTTATTAAATTAAGATTTGTTTTGAAAATACTTCAGTACTTACAGAGATATGTCCTTTTTTATGTTTATAGGATGATGGTTGAAGATCATAATTCTAGTGAACGTTCTGTATTTCATGAGGCATTCAGTCGTTTTCTTTGATATTAGCAACTTATGATATATGCAACTATCATAAGTATTCTTTGATATATGCTACTTAAAATGCAAGAAACTTTCAAAGCAATTTGACGTTTTTATAAAAATTAAATTACTGATATAATTTGTGTCAGTTATGCAAATACGGCATTTAGCAAGCGGAATTCTGAAAAATTTGATTTGAACTCATTATTTCGCAATTATTTCATATTTCACTTGCCATATGAGAGGAATGTAAAGAATAAACAGATGAGAAATTGTATGAAACAGTCAGAAGGTTCTCACTTTTACAGGAGACCCGGTTGGGAAATGATGATTTTGCTCATTTAATGAACTCATCGCTTAAAAAGAGGAACACTCTTGTAAATAGAAGCTTTTGTTTACAATCATAAGTTATTTTATTTAGTTCACATTCACTTATTTTTAAAACCACCCAATCAATTATCATCCATATATCCTGGACTGTTTTGTGCCAGTGCTTATCGATTACATTATGAAAATTACATCATTTTATATTTAGCTCAGTTTTATCTTCCTTCTATTCAAGAAAAAATGAATAATTTCATTACAAATCAGACTATACAAAACAGAACATAATTAAACCCTGATAATTAATTATGTATATTTTAATAATCATGGCATTCATACTTTCTCAGAAGTATCTCATATCAATGTTAACATTTTAGCTCCTTATTTGAAATATTCAAAGCCAGATTTGTTAAAACAGACTGCAAAAAGAGTAAATCGCACTTGATTCATTGAAAATACTGTACGGAAAAGAATAAATTTGTTTAGATAATATTATTCATCTGCCTTTTCAAAGAATTCATGCCCTGAAATATACTTTTACAGTAAAAGTATTGCCCGTATTCAGTAGTGAAAAATAATTGTAATAAGCGAAATATATTTCATGTCTTTCTGGAACTAATTAAGGATTTATTTGTATAGGAGATGCAGTAAATTCAAGAATATGGTATCTAGATATTTTCCTGTTCTTCATAATTAGAAACTTGTTTTCTCTAGTACCCTAATTGCTAGCCGACAAACCAAACATGATAATCCTTTGCTCTTCGAATTGTAATCTAAAAATTTTATACTTAGTTGTTCTCATTGCAATTTTGGCGTTCATTTAAAATGAACTTTTAATGAAAAATCGATCCACCTTAACTGAAATATAACAAATCCTGAATTATTCAAATATATTCCAGGTGGGATATTATTTCTATTTGATAAATTAATATGATGATTATAACGTTTATGTTTTCTTATTTCTGATTTGAAATAAAATAATTATTAAAAATACTATTTTTAATTATAGATTGCTTTGAATAGCTTAAAACACATTGAAAAAGATGCATCACGTTATTTATGTATAGCCATTGCTTGGATGAACGTATCTTTAAATATATTAGTTCATTAATTTGTTCATGTTAGTATGGAATAAACCTGAAGACCTTCAATATTTTCCGCTGTATTATGACGTTTTTCCCTCTACCAGAATTCATTAAATATTGATTTTTTTTAAATATTCGTGTCTTCATTTATTGATTAACAGTCTTCATACAATAAGTGATTTCAGAAGCTGTCTTAATTTTTGGGATTTGTCGTATATCATAGCCATCTATTAACAGTATCCATATCTGTGTGTATATACATAACATACATAACGCCATCTTGTGCCTCCGGTGCCTATAACGCTAAGTTATCAAATCAGTTGGATGAGAACAAGATGGAAGATATATATATAGAGAGAGAAAGAAAAAAATTGTTAAAGGGGGAAAAAGAGAAACGATACAGCATTCAGGGATTTCCAGAGAGAATGCCATCGGTGTCAAATCTTACACGAATCTATTCAATTTTTCTGAAGTTATAACTGGATGGAGGGGACAAGAAAACTGAAACAAATGGTGATTATGAGCTGAACTTACAGGGGAATTAGATTACCAACTGAATGATGATACACGAGTTTATCATCATTTGCATAAGTATGTAATCGTATATGAATGTAGTATCAGTTATGTATGTATCACGCACTGAAAATCTTGCGATCGAATAAGATTGTTTCAGAGACATTGCTGAAAATATGTATGCCATACTTTCAGATATCTCATATAACCTAGAATGATAGAGTATCCATAGGCTAATCTCTACTTGACATTCTCTCAAACTTCTTTCTTACATTTTGATTTAATAACAAAAACAACTGTACTTTTAAATTGGTGCATCAATGTATATAAAATGTATATGTATATATGTAATATGTATATGTATGTATATAATATGTAATATTGGGCTACCGTTTTATAAATTCAAGCAACTATCATACAAATTTAAATTACCTGTTTCTCGGTGTCTTTCTGTAGAATTTTGTAGTGATAAGAAAATAAATCTGCGGAAAATGTGATAGTCATTCGAATTTTCATGAAAAATATATAATAAATTGAAAGATATCGAATAAGTTTTCTTTGTAGCTGATATTTTACACATTCCTTAAAATTAAGAAATATAATTTAATTTCAATTATTTGAATGAAGCGAATGTGTCTTTAATACGTGTGTTTACTGGAACTCAAATTCTGCTGAACTATCAACTCAAAATTCTATTTTTTTTCAAAAGTATCTTTTGATGTTTAAGAGTAGATTGCCATTTACTGGCTCTTCAAATTTTCATGTAAAAATACACCTTCTGTTTTGAACAGAAATCTTCATTTTAATTTTCTTTCTTTTACAACATAAAGATGACTAACAATTAATTTTTCCAATGAAAACACTTTTCTAGAATCTTCACTGATCCCCCAAAATATTTTTCTAAAGTGTTTTTTATTGAAAATATTTACAATTCTAAGATAGAGAGAGATTAAACAAAGAAATTCTTGAAATATAATTGGGGCAACTGAATTGCTTTCATATTCTTTAAAAGGTTCAATTATTTTTTTCTGTTAGAAAGCAATAATATCAATGATCACATTAAAATAAACTTCGGGTTTATTTTCCAAGATATTTTATTTTTTCAAAAGAGTTTTTTTCTAGAAAAAAAAGATTCTTAAAGATAATAAAACGCTTTAATATCAGAAAAGAAGTTTTTTATATTAAAACCTAAAATTTTTCAGGGAATTGTAATGTTCCTAAAATGAAATTTTAGAGTGTCCTTAAAAAAATTGTTCCTTAGATTTTCTTTCTGAAATGTTCATTTTTTTATATCTTCAACATTTTTCTTTGAAAAATATCAGAATAACTTTTAAAATTATTTCTCATATTGATATTACTTCTTTCAGGGATAAACAATAAAATTCTAATCCATTTATTGAAACATTAATTGAATAATTTAAGCAGAAGCAACTACAGTTTATAGTGGAGGGCTTCAAATTAAACATGGTACATTAAATAAATAGCATATTAAAGCTTTTCAGCATTTTTGATATCTGTTTTCGATTTGATGATGGAAGAATTTATTAAAATTATAATTTTTCTAAATCCTAAAGAATAATTTTTGTTTTAATTCATCATAAAAATTTAAATATTTTGCTATAAAATAAAAAATAAGGAATGAGGAAATCAATTTTAGTTTAATATTTAGGCTTTATACTATATACTTTTTTATGAAAATAATTGTTTATGCATGAAAAGTCGAAAAATTAAATAGTATTTAACAGGCCTTTCAATTTGATTGAATTTTGTGAAACGTAATTAAAAATTCATCTGCATGGACTTTGTTATTTTATTGAATTTATATTATTGTATACATTAATAAAAATTGAAATTTTTTTGATTACCGTAAAAAAAAACTCTGAGGAAAACAGATATAGTATGATTTAGTAATTTAACTTTCAACAATTAACATATTTTTAAAATTTTTTGGTTATTGGAACAATTTTAACCACTTATTTACTTTGCAGTAATCTTCAAATTGTATAAAATCTTTTGTTATTGGATAGATTCTCGCTACATATTTATTTCTGGAGCAAAATTCTGGTTGTATATAGATCAAAAAGTTATATTATTCATTGAATTAAGATGATAAATTACTGCCATTACAGAAGAATTATTTTGATGTCAATCGAGACATTTAGTTGTTTGAAAATCGCCCAAAATTATTCTTTTTTTAATGAAATTTTATTATATGCTACCATCACATTGTATTATAAATGCATTAATATATAATAGTATATATATTAAAAGGTGTTTTGAGATTATTTAGACTTATACTGCTGTTCATTTAAGTAAATAATTCGCCTTTTGTAGTTATGTTTTATAATTATTTATAAATTTTTTTTCTAAATCCTAATTTTTTGCAAAATAATAAATTTATGTTTTTGTTAGAAATTTGAAAAAGTTTTGAAAGTTATGAAGACCATAATTTAGTTTATTATAATTTAAAAAAGAAATTTTAAATAATAAAATATTACTCATAAATACTTTAGTTACCACAAATGAATGCTTATGTACGTCAAGTGCTTGTTATTAACAGCGAAAATAGAATAAAAAATTGACACTCAACAGAGAATTTTAAATATGCAAATAACGAAGGGACAATTTTATTTTCTTAAAAAGTAAATTTTAATAACTTTATTTGAAAGAAGCAGTAGTAAATTTTGATAACGTTGAAAAGTTTGAGAAAATAAAGTTTTTTTTTAAACAAAAATAATGTTATGAATAATCACAACATCTAAAGAAAAGATTAATTTACCTTTTTTTTTACAATCTGAATATTTATTAAAATTGACAATGAATGTCAAATTAACCTTTATTAATCAGTGCATTTAATGTATTAATAATTATCATATGTATTTATTAACGTGTTTAAGTTTTAAATAGAAATAAATAAAATAGTTTTAAATATATGTAAAAATGATAAAAAGGATTTAAGTATAAGAAAATTTAGAGAAAGAAATCATTTACTGAATATTTAAGCATTTGAAATGATGTTGTTTAAAGAATATTTTGACATCTCTTGAGTGGCAGTGTGTTTTTGATTTTCTATCATAACATTCCATTTTCTCCTTTTCATTTTGTTTTGTATCTAAATTGAATGCGAAATATTTTCCTATTACTATCATTGAAAAATCTATTTTGATTCTTTGAGAGCTAATGAAAGGAATATTGGCATTCTTTCTTTTACATATGATTTACAATCGACAATCATGAAAGAATACCAGAATTAAAGATTAAGAAAAAATAATCGGATTAAAGATAATTAAAAATTAATTTCTAAAAACAATGTTTTATAACCAAATCATTGTAAATTTTATACTAGAATATTAAAACCATTTTGAATTGAAGGCTGAATTACCAGTATACGCTGTTGTCCTTTGCCTTCTGAAACACCAGGCTGTTTAAAGTTTAAGATTATTTGAAACGAAAAATTTAAATTTAATATATATCAAGCGGCATGAGAAATTTCAATAATTGAAGTTGAAATTTCAGGAGAGAAATGAGATGAGAAATTTCAATTTATTTTTGATTCGGTATCTTGAAATTTCAACAGGTTTTTCTTAATTATTAGTGCGGATAAAGATAAAGGCGAACAAAAATTAATGATATATGAAATTATTCTTATTATTTTTTGCAACAGTATTTGCTATTATACCTTTGACAATAGATTTTTTAGTAGCTTTTTATGTATTATAGTTAATATTAAATATAATCACATCATAAGTGCACTCAAAATTATATTTTGTAAAAGATTTTGTTAATGGGCATTTTATTATACAACTTTTCTTGGCTAATCTGTCACAATTAGATCCAAGATATTGTATATTGTTAACAGGATAGTAGTTTCCAGCAATTGGATAAGTAGTTTCCAGCAATCTGTGTAAACGGACACTTCTAGTTGATATAAATAATCATATAATTTTTCGTTAGTTTATTCGCAAGTACAAATATTAAGTTAATAAATTGCAATACTCATTTTATAATTCATTTGATAAAAAGAGCAAAATTTTTAGTTTTAAATAAGTAACTGGAAACTACTTATCCAATGAATGTAATTAGGTTTCTGTGAATAACAGGCTTGATTTCTCCTTCAGACAGGAATAAAATAAAGATAACGCACATTTTAAGGTGATTAGAAAATAAAGTATTTTCCCACTCATTTTTCCAATATTCGCATGTTTTTACATGATTAAAAAGAATTTATACATTTCTCAGAAATCAATTCTTTAATATGATGGGAACATGTATTCTTTAAAATAATTACAAAAATTAATAAAAAAAACAATAAAGAACGAAATTTGTTATCTCAAATTTCATATTATTAAGTGAAAGCATTATTATTTTCAAGACATGGTTTGTCTGATTTAACTTTAGGCATTAATCAATTTAAACAGATTAGAAACAATCATGGTACTATCAGAATACACATACATCGATAAATCAAAAATCGGGAACATGGCGGACATTCCTGCCAAGTTTTAACTTTTTATTGTCACAAAATATGACAACGATCTTTACCAATTTCTAATAAACCTAAAAGCGAAAAATTTATACCCCAAAAGAGATGAATTGCCAATTTGTTGTGTACGCATTCTGAGGTTTCATAAATTTCAAACCAATCATCAAATTTTCTCATGATAAAAATATTTTAACAAAAAAATGTTAGAACGTTGTCATTGATCTAAACTTTTGAATTTCAAATTAAATTTCTTTTTTTAATGATTTTTTGGTGATAAATCCGGAAAAGTGACAATCTTTTGCATATTTATTGATAACCATAAAAGCGAAAATTTGATACCACAAAAGCAATGAATCGCCATTTTGTTGCGGCTTCAAAACCTCAAACTTAAACAACATCTTGTTATTGAATGTTACTTGATAATAATAATTCCTTTGAGATTTTTTGGATAACATTTGCAAATAAATAATAGTATGTGTTAAATAAAGAACAATAAGGCTGAAATTTATACAAATGATTTATACTCATCACTCTTTTTATATATGTTAGCGTTGAAAAAAAATTCTAAAAACATAATTGGAATTATTACAACCTTGAACATATTTTTTAATTTAATTTCAAATGCAATATAATGCTTTTAGTTTAGGGCATTTATTTCTCTTCCTCGGAGTTCTACCTTGTTTAACTTGCACATTTAAGATACACATATCATACATACATCTTCGAAGAAAATTTTTTTTGATAAAGGTTAATTAGTTGAAGACTTTATTATTAATGAAACTAGTAATATAAATGATGTCATTATAATTATTAATAAGAGATGGCACTAAGTATAACCAGTGGGAGTTGTCTCCATAAAACCTTCTCTCATATTCTCTAGCAAAGGTGTTATTTTAGATAATACCTTTCATGGCATTGGCGTTCAATAGTTATGAAAGATTAACTTTTGGCATGAATATTGTAATTTTTACTGAATCTATTGTGTGGTTTGGTGATTAATTCCTGGCATGTAGTTAATAATATTCAAAAATTGAATTTGCCTTTTAGAAGAATTTTTTCCACCCCTTTAAAACAGAATTTCGACATTGAACTACAATTGTGGTCACAAAATCCCAGACCAAATTCAATAAATTGAAGTCATCATGTTTTAATGTTTTTGAAAATACAAACCGACTGATGGGCAATCCCTCTTTCAAAAGGTGTATAAACTATAGATGTTAATCAGTGTATCGAATTTTATCTATCCAGTTTTGATGTCATTGTGCTGAATTATATTCGAACTGCTGGACGGACAGATTTTCTCAGAATGAAATTAGCTCAAATTCTGATAGATGTTTAAGAATTTTGGATAAAAACCATGTATCTGTATGGATATATGTTGTTGTTGTCGTGTTCCACTTTATAACGGAAGGCGGGGGTGCAGTAGCTGCTGAGGGTACGGACCCCTGAGCACCGGAGGGTAGAAGTCTGACTTAGCTCACACACAACGAAACCCCTTTTTACGCGGTGGACTTCATTCATGCATTCTGAATCATTCATCCACAGATGGTAATTCAGATCTGTAACACAAAAAAAAATCACCTTTGTCCCAGTACCAACAGTGGTATTACTCTCGACATGGAGGACTTTGTTACCATGACAAATTTAACGAGTCCCAGTCACCACACAATCGGAGAATCTACGACCGGTGAGGTTCGAAATCTCAACCTAAGGAATCCAACGCTCTACCAGTCTGGCTATCTTGAGGTCATAAGGATATATGGATATATATAGGCTTGGATAGATATATGCTTATTGATAGATACGCTGTGGATAGATATACACTTATGGATACATACGCTTTATATATCCATACATCTATAAGTAAGGCATGTAAAGCGCTTTTTATTATCTTTTTCAAACGTGGAGATTCATCAAAATCTACCTTTCATATTTTTTGCGGGTTAACCCTTTGAATGCGTAATTCTTTAAAATCACAATTTTAGATGCGATGTTTGCAAACCAATTCAAATATCTTTCAAAAAAGACGAATTGATACTATATGTCACATGATATTAATATAATATAATACAAATCTGTTATTGCAGAAATAAATCTTCTAAATGGCGGAAAACATGAATTCAACGGAAAATGGACTAAATGCCAGCTCGCGGAAATCTTGGGATAAGCATTTGGAGGGTTAACGAAACTTAAATAGATTGTATCATCTTATTTACTTACCATTTTCTTTCTTCTTTTTCATAAAAAGGAGAAATATGAGAAATTTTCAGTTTAAAAAATATTTTAATGTTTTGTTCGATTATAGTTAAAAAGTATATTAAACATATATCCTTATTGATGCCTAGATAATTTGAATTAAAAGCAGTTACAACTCCCTATCATTTATATTT
>JAOUZG010040215.1:7930231-7943330 GCA_026289955.1 Argiope argentata | reverse complement strand
TTCTTAATTAGCTTCTCTCTCTCTCTCTCTCTCTCTCTCTCTCTCTCTCACACACACACACACACACACACACACACACACACACACACACACACACACACACACACACACACACACACACACACACACACACACACACACACACACACACACACACACACACACACACACACACACACGTTTCAGTTTTAATACTTTCTATCACAATGGAAGTATCAGTATATGCATACAAATTATATCTACAATGCATTGGTCTGAAAATACCTTAAATCAAATATTTAAATAAATTCGCAAAAATCTGAGAAGGACACAAGTATATTCCATAGATTTGGTCTATGGAATTCGAATTCTTCTTTTGTGCGAATTTATTCTATCAGTTTCTAATTTAATTATTTCTAACGTGAAGATGTACTATGTAAATGAAATGCCGAATAAAACATATTCATAAAACCTTAATTCATGAGAGTCGGTATAGTTTTAAGAGTAACTACACCAACAATATGTCAAGAGGCGTTTTATATTTTCTCACACATTCTAAAGCTAGCATTCTAGTTGTTCTTGCCCTCTCTATTAGGATTCTAATGTAATTTTGTTAATTTCCGTTCACATCCTTATTCTAGCTTGTATAAAACTTCTCTAGATGAGAAGGATCTCTTGTTTTTTATGACACTTGCCGTGGATAAGCTCTCTGAGGTAGTCAGTAATTCTAGCCTAATCAGCGTTTCTTGTTATCATGTCAGAGTAACATTTGGTTTTTGGGATGATCGTTTTGGAGTCAACAAATAACTGTAGGCGAGAAATTGAAATTTTATTATCTGCATGAGCATCTCAAAAATATCAGCTTTTAATAACGTGTTGAGATTGCATTTGCAAAAGCTCTGATTTAAAAAAATAAGTTAAAGACTACTGGCAATAAAACCTAGAAAAAGGTCATTCTGAGCACGTAAGCATTTGAAATGAAATAAATAGGAAACGTGATATTTTTTTAAACAATAAATGCGAGACAAAGTCTTTTTTGATCGTTTTCGATACTATAATGACTCATTCGATGAAACCATTAAAATGAATAAAAATATAATTTAACTCGCACGAGCACGTGGTGCTTGGCTGTTCAAGAAAGGATGCTCTGACATGATACATTGAAATATGCATAGAATATTTCATTGTAATCATTTTTTGTAGAGGAGCCAATTAGGGCCAAGAGTACGACTTTTGCTACTCACTCATCCCGTTCGCTTGCTCAAACCTTTTAACAGGGAGAAGGGGAAGGGTACATTCACTCACCTTACAGAAAAAACAAAGAAGAACAACCATGCCCAAACCGGGACTCAAACCTGGGATGACCAGATCACGAGGAAGACACGCGATCCCAGGATAACGGCGAAGGATCTTTTTAATTAGCTAATGTACCTGCTTGCCCAAATAGAGTGAATTCGTGTATCTAAAATCCGTTTATATTATATAATTAAATTTATGAGCATAAAATTAAATTTTTAAGCATACCTAATGCCTTAAATTGATGAGTCTATCGAAAGAAATTGAATTGTTTGAAAAATATTTAACCTGCTTCATTTTTTTAAAATCTTTTGAAATTATTAATCTCGTTTTCTCGAAATTAACAAATTATATTTTAAAATAATCAGCGATTTTAGAAAAAAAAAGGATTACAGAAGGAAATTTTAATGGAAATCGTTCTTTTTTTCCATCATGGAATATATAGAAGAATATATTTACAAAGTTACATTTTACAGAAATAATTAGTATAAGTAATAGAAACATAGTATATTTTTTATAAGTACAAGCTGCTGATCATTTGAACCATTAGAATATTAATAACTAAATAATTGCCTGTTTTAGGCTCCAAAATTATTAACACGAATAACAACAAATGTAATTATCTAATGTATGATATTTCCAATATGAACAAATCATAAAACAATTTAAAGAATATTCCATTCTCTAGTCCAAAACATCATGTTATGATTATGAGCCAGGATGTATTTATTTATCATTATTTTATTCTTCTCCTTTTAATTATTCTGTTAAATTAACTATCCTACAATTTTTTTTTCTATTTTTAATGGATTGCTTCTGAAAATAAATATATTAGTGAAAGTAAATAAATGTTAATAGTTTGAAATCTTTTTAAAATACATTAACATTAGAGAAAAAATATTCCGGAATTAAAACGGATATCACTGAAAATCTCTTTTTTTCTATTTTAATGCATTGTGAAATTGAGCCTTTGACATCTAATATGCTTCATAGTTATGAAAAAAATGATACTGTTGTTTGTTGTTACTTATAGCACTTGCCATGGACAAGACCCGCTGATACATCAGCAGATTTTAAGCCTAAGAAATACGTCTCTTGTTTTACACGTAGCGCCATCTAGGGCCAAGAGTACACACACGTCACAACCCTTTTTAGGGGGCGGACTACATTCACGCAATTTCATTCATTCATCTCAGATCCTAATTTGGATCTGGAACAGGGAACGATCACTTTTGAACCAGTACCTCCAGTGATATCACTCTCGACAGGGAGGACTTTGCGATCACGAACAGATTTAACGAGCGCCAATCACCACACACTCGTGGATTCTTTTGGCCGGTGAGTTTCAAACCCGTAACCTGAGGAGTACGAGTCCAACGCTCTACCAACCAGGCCATCCCGGCCCAAAAATGGTACTAAATTCATTAATGTTTTTTAAATTTTTAATTTAATAGGATTTCACCATTAAAATAATGAGCAGATACTATTCGGCAATTAAACGAAAACTTCAGAGGGTAATTTTATCTAACTTCCCACTTTGTTGAGCGTTTTTTACTTATTTATACTTTTCAATTATAAACATGTGCTAATAAATTGATATAAATCCAGTAAAAAAGTGAAGAAATATTTAAAAAACACTTAATGATTTTAAGTGGAATATTGCGCCTAAATGAAAGTAATAGTATTGAAATGCTTATTTTTTAATTTATAATCGAAGTGGAAGTGAGTTATCGAAAGTAAATTATTTTTTAATTTTTAATTGAAGTGAGTTAATATTTTGATAAATATATCTTCCTAGTGTTCACCTGCTAAGTTTAAGAAGCAACTTTATGTCAAATTTTAGTAGTTATAGACCCAGTAGTATTATATGCAAAGAATTTAAATGAATTTTTATCCCGTAGTTTAAATATACGGCAGTCAAATACTTTACAGAACTAAAATTTAATTTATGGGCTCTTTAATGAGTTGTTAGGACTTATAATTTTTCATCATCAATATCCTAATTTCAATTCAGTTAATCAGTTTTAATCAGTTAATAACTTTGTTTGAAAAGCATTCAGTCAATAAGACTTTGATAAGATTTAAATATGGGTTGCCTTAGTTAAAAAATCGACAAAGTATAATCAAATATATTGCTCTGAATGTTTATTTTATACTGATATATTTTTTTAGGCATATTCTTATGAAGGTATTTAGTAAATATATTTTCGTTTGATGATTTAGTTATTTGCACATTTATTTCAATTGTTTAAAGCCTGATTTATTTTTGTAAGTAAAATATGAATATTAAAGATCTTGTTTTCTTAATTCATTTTTTTCATTTAATCTAAGTAAATATTAAATGCAAGCAAATAATAATAAATATATTATTTATTCACGAAAATCTTTTACCTTACAAATCTTTTTTCATTAATTAATTCTAACTAAAAGTGTTTGGCCTGTTCACTTTGAATATATTTAAGCGAATATTTAATCAAATGGGTACTAAAATTTTTGCTTTCTCTCTTTCCTCAATTTGCTTTAAAGACTCTGATGAAAATTCCAGTTCGCTTAGGGAATTAAACGTTACTACTTTACTTTCATTCATACGCCTGCTAACACGCTTTATGCTTTAACAAATTCAGATAATATATTATCCAGAAGATTTCTTCTAAAAATAAATAATTTAATTTAACAAAAATTTCTTTGCATTATTTTTCACTCTTGATTAATGAAGTTGCTACATTTCACCTTAATTAAAATTTATTCTTTTGAAGTCATGAAGAGAGAACAGTTCAAGAAAAAGAGATGTCAAATGCATTCAAAAGGATTTTCTAAAAGACGTCTAAGAGAAAGCAAATTTAATTAATTCTTTGAGTATTTGTTGACTAAAATAAACATAAATTTCTTCGCGAGTGATTTTTGAATTGATATCCCACTTGGGATGTTTCATTAATCAGTATATTGTGCAAGTCTCTTGGATAAAATTTCACTTTTAAAAAATATCAATAGTTGTTCACATAGAGCTATTTCGTATGATACCCAGTTGATTATTCATTTAAGAGATTGTTGTATTAGAAATTTTATGACGAATCATTACACAATAAAATGACGATGAAAAAAAGGTGCTTCTTATAAAAGAAATCCAGTTTCGAATGCATGTAATATTTTTTTAAAAAAATTCATATAAACGAAAGAGTGTTTCAAAATGTACTCAAGATTTGCATTTATCACCAAACGTGCACTTAAATTTTGGGCAACCTTATTAAATTTAATTATAGAGCAAAGAATTCACAATTAGTACAAATGGAGTATAACATGATAGAACAACCTTTTAACACAAGATTTGAATTTAATCAGAAAGCAGTTGGTTTTCTTAAAATTGTTACATTTTTTATTTAGTCGTAAAGTACACAGGATTGGGTTACGCATGGAATAACACAAAAGGCAAAAGGCACTACCATTTTTATGGTACAAACATACTTTTTTATTGAAATTTTCCATGACCACTTTGCATAAAAATGACTGAATTTTGTTGATTAAAAGTGGAGTTTTCTTCAATGCATGCATGTTTGTGGGCTTATCGCCATAGGCTTTTGACTTTAAATAATCGCATAAAAAATCCAATGGTGTTAAAATACTTGATCTAGAGATCTAATTCTCATTTCTTGAACTGTAATGAGCAGACTCTGATTATTTCTGAAATATTGCTTAGCAATGATAAAAAAAAAGAATTCTATTGTATAAACATCCTTTTTTTCTAATCCTTAATTATCAGCAGTCAAATAATTTTGGTTTGTGGGCTTGTGGCCATACGCCTTTGACTACAAATAATCCCATAAAAAGAAATAAATGGTGTTAAATTACTCGATCTAGGGAACCAATTCTCAATTTTTGAACTGTAGACTATCATTATTTTTGAAATATAGCTGATCAATGAAAAAAAATCTATTGTGTAAATATCCTTTTTTCCTAATCCTTAATTATCAGAAATCAAATAATTTTAGTTGGTGGGCTTGTTGCCATAGTTATTTGACTTTAAATAATCCCATGAAAAGAAATCCAATGGTGTTAAATTACTCGATCTATGGTGCCAATTCTCAAATTTTGAACTGTAGACTATCATTATTTTTGAAATATTGCTGATCAATGAAAAAAATCTGTTGTGTAAATATCCTTTTTTTGCCTAATCCTTAATTATAAGAGCCAAATAATTTCGGTTTGTGGGCTTGTTGCCATAGGCTTTTGACTTTAAATAATCCCATGAAAAGAAATCCAATGGTGTTAAATTACTCGATCTAGGGAACCAATTCTCAATTTTTGAACTGTAGACTATCATTATTTTTGAAATATTGCTGATCAATGAAAAAAATCTATTGTGTAAATATCCTTTTTTCCTAATCCTTAATTATCAGAAATCAAATAATTTTAGTTGGTAGACTTGTTGTCATAGATTTTTGTCTTCAAATAATCCCATAAAAAGAAATCCAATGGTTTTAAATTACTCGATCTAGGGATTCAATTCTCAATTTTTGAACTGTAATTAGAAGATTCTCATTATTTTTGAAATACTGCTTAACAATGAAAAAAAATGATTCTATTGTGTAAATATCCTTTTTTTCTAATACTTAATTATCAGCAGTCAAATAATTTTGGTTTGTGGGCTTGTTGCCATACGCCTTTGACTTCAAATAATCCCATAAAAAATCCAATGGTGTTAAAATACTCGATCTTGGATCCAATTCTCAATTCTTGAACTGTAATTAGAAGACTCTCATTATTTTTGAAATACTGCTTAACAATGAAAAAAAATGATTCTATTGTGTAAATATCCTTTTTTTCTAATACTTAATTATCAGCAGTCAAATAATTTTGGTTTGTGGGCTTGTTGTCATACGCCTTTGACTTCAAATAATCCCATAAAAAAAATCCAATGGTGTTAAAATACTCGATCTTGGATCCAATTCTCAATTTTTGAACTGTAATGAGAATACTCTCATTAGTTATGAAATATTGCTTAAGAATGAAAACAAATTCTACTGAGTAAATATCCTTTTGTTCTAATCCTTAAGTATCAGCAGTTAAATAATTTTTAATATGGTTGCTAACACTTTATCCCAGTAATGGGGAAAATTCAAATCTTCCTTTAATTTTGGAACAAATATTATTTTTACAATTAAAATTAGACATAACTTAGCAAATATATCTGTAGAATTTGACATATCAAAAATATTGAAATTATATACAATTTTTATATTTTTATTAATCATTTATTGTTATTTTTACATTAATCAAGAATATATTAGATCATGATTTATGACTCCTAATCAGACTGCAAAAGGAATTTTTCTATTTACATCGATATGAAATTCGAGTATGATGTATGAAAACATTTGATTTAAATTCTTTGAAAAAATGTCATCTTACACCTTTGTAATTAACAATCCTGTTATTTAATGTTCTTTAAATATGAAGGCTAGAAGTTTGCTTAGTTTACCAAAGAACATAACTACTTTGTATTCAAGTGATGCAAAGGTTTGGCACTGAATCTGAAAATTAAATTTTAAGTAAATGTTTTAATAACTATAATGGCAAATATTTCAGTCATTTTTTATGGATTCACTCTGTGGCAAATATCTACAAATTTATTGACATTACATTACGCTCACGAATATGTTGTTGTTGTTGTTGGCACTTGCCATGGGCAGGCCCCCTGCTGATACGGTAGCAGATTTAAACCGATAGGAGTGTCTCTTGTTTTGTAAGTAGCGCCTATTATAGCCAAGAGTACGACTTTGCTAAACCCTCACCACATTTGCTTGCAAAACCCCTTTTCGATGGGGGCACATTCACACATCTCGCAGATAGCACACAGAAGAACAACCATGCCCGAACCGGAATCCCAGAACACGAGGAAGACCTCTGTTCCAGAAAGCTGGCATGTTCACATATATTAACACGAATATTTTAACATCTATTCAAAAAATATATAATCAAAAAAAATTAAATTTGAAGTAAATGTTTTAAAAACTAACCCTCTATTATAACCATCTATTCTGATGCGTCAACTTATTCCATTCTGTATGTATAAATATTTAAAATATCTTTAAAACTTTTTTATTCGCTTTGCAGCATCGCTTCAAATTGCAAGAAGATTTTGTCTTTCTTTTTCTTCTACCGTATGTCCAAACTTTTTTTTATTCTGGCCTCTTCTTTATTTCTTTCTTCTCTTCCCTATTTAACGCTATGTTTGTAATAATAATAAATTGGTTTTAACAAGCTTAACAACGACAAAACTAAAAAAAAATGATATAAAGAAATTTTGGAAAGTTGATTGATTATTTCCGAAGGAAAAACAGAGAACCTTATATAGAAAATGCAGGGGAGTATGGATTAAGACTTCCTCTGATAAAATAAAAAAATGGTATGGAATTTAAAGGTTTATTTTTCTGAAATAAATTGTGCATACTGAACAAAGTGATCTCTTAAAAATTCTATTTTTTTCATTTCGAGATTTTTATATTATTTATGATATGTAGGTTGTTAAAGCAAATTATTTCATAAAATGCTCATTTGATTTTCCGTCAGTTTAATTATATAGTCGTGGTGATATGTTACTAAAATCCAGCTATTTTTTTTTTTAATTTTAGTTGTGTATTTTGCTTTTCTAAAAAAATAATAAACATACAATTATCCATTTTTTTGTATATCAGTTTTATTTCTTAAACTGGTAATTGGCAGGTTTATGAGCAAAAATAGAAATTCAGATAAAATTAAGAATTATTTATAAATTTTTTATCATTACCTCGTTTTATCATAAACCAAATTCAATGGTAATAATAAAATATTCTCCTCAATTTTTAGAGTTTAAAAGTAGAATATTTTGAGAGCATGAATCGTTTTCTAGAAATATATGAACAAAATTAATATTGTTATGAAAATAAACTAAATAAGATAAATTGTATACTCTTAATTTAAACAATGATAAAGACATTTTTCAGCCTCTCTTTAAAGATGCATTGAACTAAGGCTCGAAAATTCAAAGGTTTCTGCTTTTCAAAATTCTAGTGAACATCATTCACGTCAAGAAAAATTCACAGTTTTAATAACAATTATCTCAGCTATTTTTACGGATAATTGCATGGAATTTTCCCTTGTATTCTTATTTTCCTATTTGGATATTCTGCTTGATCTTCATTATGTTTAAAACATTCTAAAATTGTTATAATCGGTCTGAATAAACTTAAAATAATTATTTAAGTACATACACATGTTACATCTCTAGTACGCAAAAGGTCATTTAAGATTTATTTGGCTTAAATAAACTTTTTCTATCCCTCAGTATATTATTTTACGCCAGTCGCAGAAAATATATATGAATAGTTCATTATCATTTAAGTAAATTAATTTTAGGTTCATTTTTTTCAAGTGATACCAAGAATAATTTAGGGCGTATCATGTCATTTTGAATCATTGAGCCGCTGTCAGATGACAAGGATGACTCTTGAGGTTCCTCACCTCTACTTCCAAATTTCAAAATCTCAATTAGGAAAAGGAGACTTCAATCCCATAAATTTCACATGTGCAAATACTATATAAATGATCTGTTTTATTATTTTTTTCTCTCTGAAAAATGAAATGCTTAATTAAGCCATAGTATATCACTCTTGATTCCAAAATGGCTGCAGACTTCTTTATATATTAAAATTCATCGTTATTAAATAAACGTCTACTGATATAATCTTCAAATTTAAAAGAATATACAGCGGCTCAAATAATTTCCTCATGCTTAAAACTTTGCTGTCCCCCTTAAAACTCCAACTGAACTTAGTCCGACAAATTTCCAAGATTTATTTACCTAATAGAAGGCACATAAGAAATTCATGTTTTGCAAATTTAACAGCAAAAATATTATTCATCCTAATTTTAAAGTAAAATAATAAATAAATAAATTTTTAATAACTTGCTGTAGAATATGACTTAAATTTAAAAGATCTTATCAAAAAGAATTCAGAAATATTAGATATAAAATATGTACTGCCTTCTTAAGTAGCTTTAACCCTGAAGAACTTTAATTAAGATCCTTTTCGTTGTAGTACCTGAAAAGCTAACTTAATGAAGAGTTCTTAGTTTTATATAATTTTTGGTAAGGAAGCTAATTATATTTTAAGCTTTTGTTAAAGTAAACAGTTTTTCTATAGAAAATGTACTGTAAATTTAACCAGAATTTTTAAAGAGACTAAGGTGTTTAAAGTTATAATTTCCTAAAATTAATTATGTAATATTTTTCAATATATATGAGAGGATATAAAAGTTATTTTCTTGCTTCTCCAAAAAATTGTTTCTTCAAGTAAAGCATACATTTAAAACAAAATAATTTCCTATGTGCTTAATTATTTAATAAGGACTAGATTAATTTATTTATTAGACATACAAAATAAAGGAATTAACTAATGTCACAAGAACTCTTTTTGGTAATTTTTAAAATGACTCTAAATATAATTGAAATTTTTATCTTAAAAGATAATATTTGTGTAATACATACATATAGTTTTTTTTAAAAAATTATATCCTTAATTTGCACTAAAACACTTTTGGCTATCTTAGTGAATATGTGAATATGCACTGTCACCAAATTGTTTCACAGCTCGTATTACACACTTTAATCAGGGTATATACGAACATACACTTTGTATGCATATAAATCACGTTATTTGTATATATCACGCTGTTTGTTATACATACCACATTGTTTATTGTATATATCACGTTGTTTGTTGTACTTACCACATTGTTTATTGTATACATCACGTTGTTTGTTCTACTTATCACGTTGATTGCTGTTGTTGTTTTTATGGCACTTTCAACACGCACACTCATGCACACACATTCACATGCATACGCTCACGCCACAGCCTTTTTTATGGGGAGGACTTCACTCATGCATTTTCATTCATTCATCCACAGACAGATATTAATCTCGATATGGAGGTCTTCGTAACCACGGCAGATTTAACCAGCTCCAGAAAACACATATTAGAGGAATATTCGGTGGACGAGGTTGAAAATCGCAATCTAAGGTGTACGAGTCTAACGCTCTACCATCCAGATTATCACGGTCCGAGTTGATTGTTGTTACATTAAGTTATTTGCTGTACATATCATGTTGATTGTTGTTACATTAAGTTATTTGCTGTACATATCACGTTGATTGTTGTATGCATTAAGTTATTTGCTATACTTGTTGCACAGATCAGGTTAATGTTTTGACTCTTTCACAAGGATGTTTAGTAATTATATTTGTTTCTTTTTTTCTCGATTTTTATTTTTCGCATGAGTATTAAAACTGGGCTAACTCTAGAGATGCTATAGTTCAAGACATAAAATAATTGCATTATGTTATTTAATGTACAATAAAATCTGAAGTCATGCCCTTTCTTTTACTTCCAAAATGATCAAGGAACTTCAAATGCAGATTAAGTAAGTTCTTATTTGATTTTAAACTCTTAAGATTGAATGGAATGCTCTTTTTGTATTTCTTCTTTCCATTTAAATGGTTTTATTAGAAAACGAGATTATAGAGAAAAATGAGAAGAGCTACATTAAAAGATACTGCGATGCCAGATTGTTTCAATTTAATGGATTAATTATTTATATAGACATTAAGTATTATTAGAGAATTTGGAATACAAATAATTTAACACTGTCAGAAGCTTTTAAGAGTTTTAATATTAACAAGATCAGTACTTTTCCCGATTTAAATTCGGAATATGTTCTTCCACTTTGAAAGTGAATGAATTAACAGAATTTGCTTCAAGTTTATTCGACAAAAGATTAAAATCACATTTACGAAATGTTGTTATATTGAAAAATCAAAAATAACATTTTAAAGCTGTTAATACTTCTAAACGTTCATTGTTTGGAAACATCAATAGCTCAAAATTGCCTATAAAGAGAATTAAATTTTAAATATAATTGTATATTTAAAGTGATTAATTCCTATAATAACTTTTGGAAATCAGAGATAAAATTCCTCGGAAGTGTGATGGTTTACCATGAAAATCAGTCGAAACTATTGTATAAAATTTCATTGACTTTTGCACTAAAATTTTAAACGCTCCAAAAATAATCTTTTATTAATCCTTATAGAAACTTTCTGGTCTGTAAAAGAAATATTTCCAATGTAAATACTTTCCAGTGTGCATGATAGTTCATTGGTAAATTTGAGGATATACTAATTGTTAATATTATTTCAGATATGATTATCACGATTACGGAAGTTGTAATAGAAAAATTCAGGAACTTAGACAGACTATTTCAGAAAAAAAAATATATTATTTGCAAAGCAGTTTAATAGTATTGAAGGTATTATTTTCTCACTTTGGAATATTTTCTATCCAAAATGTTCACGAACACACAAATTAAAATTACTAAAATAAGCCGAAATCAAATTTTATATAGATGAAATCAGTCCTTTTTAAACCTTAAATTTGGAATCAAAAACAACTATATTTCAAGAGATAGACATTAAAAACATTTCTTCAAGATTGCATGACAGTAATTCGAAATTTTATCTTTGATATGTAGTTAGTAATAGTAAGAAAAAATCGGAGAGGAAGTCTTGATTCGTAATCCTATTCTATATCACTATTAGATTTATTGATCAAGTTCTTCAAAACAATTTAAACTGAACTGTGATTAAATTCAAATTGAACAGATAATATTTTAAAAGCAGATTATTTCACTATAAATAAGATTATATTAAATGAAACTTGACACCCAATAAAGAGTGACGATTAAAACTGAATAAAAGAAACAAATCCACTTATTTTTGAAATATTCTACTTCCAAATCATAAATCTATTAAAGTTTATTAAAAGTATTGTATCTCTAATGGACATAATTATAATTAATTCTTTGACATACTTTTAAACATCAAAAAGATTAAAAGTACCTGAAAGATAAATTCAAATTGTTTTCACATTTTTACGATAAGAAAATTATAATTTTCTAAATTAAATAAGCTTTTGAATTGAAAGATATTGATAAGAAAATGTTTAAAAATATTTTATACATTAATTTCAGAATTATTCATTTTAATTATGTATTGATAACTTTTAGTAAAAACTCAGCATTTTTAACATCACTGTCAAGGATATGCAATACAGGGTGATTCAATAAAATGTGGACAAAGTTACATGGTAGATCAGTCATGCAAAAAAATAAAAAAATCACATAGAAAAAGATGGTCGCAACTAAAATAATAGATAATACAAAGTGATGAAACGAAACCATTACAGATCATTTTATAAATAATTACACTTTATAAATAATTACACTTTCACGACTAATGCACGCCAAAAGTTCAGCCAACAGGAGATGCTCAAAGTTTTTGCCAAATGCATCGAGACACGTCTGACATCTACGCTCAATGGAACGGTGCACCTTCTGAAAAATACCAGGTGTATCTCGAACACATCCTGCTGCCACAGCAATTCATCCAATCAATATTCCCGGGGTTGCAATAGGTGTTTCAATCACATGTACTTATAAAAATTAAACATAAGAAAAATCCAAAGGAAATATGTCTGGTGATAATAGTGGTGACCAGCATCCGGCTTGTGCACGTCAAATGAGACGGTTCAACACAATCGGCGATACAGAATGCCAAAGAACAGATGATTAGGCACCTTTCTACCAAGATATGCTTCGATACATTAGCAAGGTTTCTCGTCTTCAAATATATGCCATCAATATGAGCCTTAATATATCAAATATATGCCATCAATATGTGACTCAATATATCAAATATATGCCATCAATATGTGCCTTAATATATCAAATA
>JAOUZG010040215.1:7858996-7895444 GCA_026289955.1 Argiope argentata | reverse complement strand
CACACACACACACACACACACACACACACACACACACACACACACACTGGATAAGTTGAGAAGGATAGTTGAATTTGAAACCTGAGAGTTTTACTCAGTAAGGAAATGGTAAAATATCATGCGATAAAATGTGACGTAAAGAGTGTGCATTTATTTTTTAAACTTCATTAAAAATGATTTACTAGATTTAAATCTGAGGATTCAATGTATAAAACAAGAGGGAAAAACCCATTTTATATTACATATTGCTTAATTCCTACATTATGCATTTATGTAGGAATGCATCTGTTCATTATTCTTTCTGCTTTATTATAATTAATAAGATATGCAAGTGAGATTTCTAAGAAAAATAGCTCTTTCGGGCGTAAAAGTAATTTAATTATTTCGTAGAAAAAACAGAAAATTCATGACATAACGTTTTTATTGCAAAAAAAAAGATTCCCTAAATCTTATTAAACAACGTATTGAAGACTATTAATTAGGTAAAAGTATCGTAAAGATAACATTCTCTTGATAATATTACACGAAATAATTTTGATTAACTTACTTATTCATTTAATTTATGAATAGCCTTTATTATCTTCCAAAAAATAAGCATAGCATAAAAATAATAATAAATAATAATTATGCGAGATATTATACCTTTCAAGCGATAAATGAGTGTGGTATTACAAAACAAAATTTTCACGATGTAAATAGCTTGTATTAATCTTTTTCTTTAACAGTAAAGGTTTATTTTGTTATAAAGTTCTCATTTTATTATTTCCATTTTTATATCATATTTATTAAGAAAAGAAATAAAGTATTTCTTGAGGCAAAGATTTAAAAAAAAAAGAAAAATGCGTTGTTGAGCAAATGAGGCTGATTAAATTTGACGAAAAGAATACATAATCTCAGCAATCTGAGTTTAGTTGTTTGAATGCTATGAGTTTTAATCTATGAACATATTATTTCGTACTATAAAGGAGACTTGGTTTATTTTTGAATTTTACATTTTTTGGAGAAAAAGAGTAGATATTAGATCAATTGATAATGTTTTTTAAAGAAAAAAAAAAACAATAGCATCCAATTCAAAGCAGCAAATGTCATCTTCCCAAAACTTTCTTATAATGCCTTGTCTGATATTTACATGTACTTCTTGGGATCATTGCTGATTTTTTAGAGATTAAACTTTGGTATGTGGTTGATAGTAACTCAAAATAAAATTTTTATTTTAGACTCGTTTTATCTAATCAATAGAAACGTAAACTTGACATAAGACAGTAATTGTTGTCAGAAAATGCCGTAAATTTCATATATTTACTAATATATTATTGCTTAGGATCTGATGAGAGAATATACTACTGACCATAGCTTTACAATAACTCTTCAAAACCATTATGATGACTCCTTGCCTAGAGACAACAAATCTTCCCCGTGATCTTGGTGTCCTGGTTAGGAATGGTTGTTATTCTTTACCCTGTGTTTTGTTTGTGGGGTTCGTGAAAGAGACGCCATGTAAAAGAGGATTATGCAAGTAAGTGTTATCTTCATATGAGCTAATATCCGGGCTTCTACCCTCTTGTGTTCGAGGGGGGGGGCTTTATCCTTAGAAGGTACTGCCCAAACTCGGCTTAAATAGGTGATTTCTTATGTGGGATGGACATGTACCATAAATAACAACAGCTATCATTGAACTGCAATGTTTCTTTTTGAAATTAGTTACTCAAAAAAGCTCTTAAAACTTAAAAAAAATGAAATATGACTTTTGATTCATGTGTATCTACTGAGCTTGGAATAGAGATGGAAGCTAAAGTAAGAATTCTTGAATAAGACATATTTTAATAATTATACAGATGAGTTTTTATAGAAATTGTGCGATTCACAAATTGGAATATGAAACAGACTGTTTTTTATTTTTTAATGAAAAGTAAATAATAAATCCAACAATGCAATCATCTGCAATTGTACTAGATAAAACAAGGGGAAAATATACCTTATATAATAGTTGCATAGCAAAATGTCTCCTAAAACCGGATATAGGATTGATATCCATCAAAGATCTAATCTATCTGGATTGGTGTCATCAATTCTACCACCATTGTCAAACTTCATATGGCCGGCTTTCTTGCGCTCATGTAGCGCGTCTTCCTCATGTTTCTGGGAGTCATGAATTCGAGTCCCGGTTTGGGCATGACTGTTCTTCTGTGTGCTATTTGTGAGATGTATGACTGTGCCCCCCTGTAAAAAAGGGCTGTGCAAGCAAATATAGTGAGTGTATAGTTAAGTGGTACTCTTGGCCTTAGGTGGAGCTACTTCAAAAAACAAACAACGCTCCATTTGACTTAAAATTTGCTGCTATATCAGCGAGGAGCTTGTCCATAGGCAATTGCCATAAGTAACAACAACAACAGCAACTTCATACGACAACGTTTGAAAAATCTCAGTTCTTCTTTAGATAAGAATATATTCCCTATGTGTGTAAACACTTCTGAAATCAAATATCAACAATAAAACTATTTACAGCTTAAATAATAAGAACAAATAAACAATGAATATAGAATGACAATGAATGAAGAATGATCAATGAAAATTAGACTAGATAAATTATGAATAATCATCTAATTCTTGATTTCCTGAGAATGTTTATTAGACATCATCTAAGCTTTCAGTGTTAAGTAACGTCTGGAGAATGATAAACTATTTGATAAATACAGTAGGCCTTTTTAAAAATGACATAGTTTAATAATTATTTAGACAGGTACTTATAGCATTTTATTTCACAAATAGAAATATACGAAAGAGACCATTTCCTCTTTTCTGAATGAAATTCATCTACTGTAACCTTACTCATCTGTAATAGTTCAAATAAAAATTAAAGATAAATATATTTTATGTCAGAGTTTCATGGAAAAAAATTCAACTTCTGAATCAGGGTATAGAAGAGAAATGCATTAACGATCCAATCTTTCCGAATGATGCTCGTATTTCTGCTAACGTTACCAAATTTTATAGGCGCACGCATGGAAAATCTCAGCACTTCTTCAGAGAAAAATGTCTTTCTTACATGTAGAAACTTCTTTGAAAATAACAGATATTGACATTGAAATTATTTACTACTTAAATAACAAGAATAAAGTCACAACGATAAGCATGAAGATTATATAACTATTGTTTGATATTTTTCTAATTCTTGACTTCCTGAGAGTATTTATTGGATTCAATTTATCCATTTTTAATAAGTAATTGTATGTAAAAGCAAAACTGCCATTGGTATCATTATATCATCTGACTACGCTTTAAAACTCTAAATTTATAATTGTCTAAATGTTTATAATTGCCATTATTTTGAATGTCTATTGAAATGGGGATGTTAAATGTGTCTAAATTGAAAACTATTTTTTATAGGTACAATGAATTTATTTAGGGATGGAACTCACGTGTTTGAGTTGTGCTTAATGGATATCAAAGACAGCAAAACTTATTTTATTAAACAAATTTTATTGCCCTAATCGTACCTAATCGTGTAAAGATAAAAAATTTCTATTCTAGTCTCCTATACATGTTGAACATCTAATAGGGTCTGATTATGAAATCATAATCCTCATATCAGAGATTAAAACAAAAATATATCTAATTTTGCAATTTTATTTTATTTATAAATGATGTTACTGGATTTGAAAGTTCTTTCGTTTCATATTTATCTGTTCTTGAAATAATAGTGTCAATTTCGGTACAAATATTATAATAAAACTTTGTTTTTACACATTACTTAATCATAATTTTATTGAAAAAAATTCTAATAATACAATATTGCATTTACTTATACCTATGTAACAATTTAAATTGTAAAGTAAGTGATGTAATTTTGAAAAGGAATTATTTTGCCCAAATAACGTGAAAGGAAGTAATTAGAAAATTTACACACCTAATATAAATATATGAGTTTTCTCTCTAAGCACCTACCATAACCATATTTAAACACCTCAGCAGAGGTATTCATTAGCAACCTACTCGCCGCACATTACATTTAATGAGTTGTCTTTCTTTTCTCTCAACAAGGCCCTATTATAATCTTCCTTTCAGCAAAAATCAAAATTATCTTTGGTCTTTTAATTAGAAGCTTAAGAGCGTACATCTCTTCTTAAGTTATTTAAAGCCATTGTAAATTATTACTTTCCTACCTTACCCCACTCCTATCGCACCTGAAACCTTAGAACAAAATATCATCCATTAATTTCTTTTTTTTTTTATTTAAAAGTTTTGTTCCTATTATGGGGAAAGTGAAAAGGCGTAGATGGGCGAAAATACTATTAAGGATTCTTATTAATGATTTACAGACGCCCATTTCCATTAAAATTTCTAGAGCGATAAAAAATTAGAATAAATCATAAAAATTAACCTTTCAAAAAATATATATATATTAAAAAAAATAGAGTGCTCGCTATTATTTCACAGCAGCCCATTTTGGAGTGATTTTTCTTCGTTTTTTTTATTAGTTTCTTACTTTTTAGAAAATCGCATTTTTATCGTAAAACGAATTGCTATAAATCTCTTTTAAGTTGGCATCATGTCAAGCTTGGGCAAGGACCCAACCAACCATGTGATTAAAAAGGAGGCCCCCGTTTTCTTCAAAACCCACCGTTTCAACTTGCCGTTGGACAAATGCATTTATTGATTAACTTAAAAAAATTCCAAGGGGATATATATCCACATCTTTTTCCCTCCACTGGATAGAAGTAAAAGTATTCGAAAAAAATATGAAATGGATTCAGATATGTTTTGGTAAGCGGCTTTAGTTTTTTGGTGAATAAATGGGTTTTTACTTCTGTTTTTCCACAGGCAAACAGACCCCAAAGGATATGAAATAGATAAAATGACATGTCGCAGAGCAACAGAAAATTTCTGGATGAGTTGCCACATTATGTTCTTAAATTTGAAAAAAAAAAATTAGAACAAACGAAAAGCGATCTGAAATTTCGATTATTCTCTTTCAATTCACCGTACGATTTAAAACATATGAAAGGAAATTCAATAATTTTTCAAAATCGTTTTCTTCGTTAATTTGTTGCAACTACTCTTATACAGAACTTGTTTAACCATTCGCTTTATATATATACTTCATGTAGTAGACTTTCGGCCATTTGCTTTCTCTAATAATTTAGATAAATATTTGGTAGTTGTGTAGTATAGTAGCAAAGATATAGTGAATTATAACATTTAATAATCATGTTCTTCTACACGTTTTTACCGAAAAGATATATCTTCATATAGTTTATTATTTCATATAATTTTTTAAAAATTCCATAAATTAATGTTGTTGTTACTTATGGCACTTTTCAAGCTAGCTGACAGACCCCTCTGTGATTTAAGCCGAATGAGCGTCTCTTGTTTTTTAGTAGCGCAACTAAGTCCTAGACTACGACTTAGATATTTCATTTATCACATTCGCTAGCACAACCCCTTTTAACAGGGTGGTACATTCACCCACCCTACAACACACAACACCGCTTCATGCCCCTGCAACTATAACCACCTGGTTACTTGCACAGTGTAATGAGCATGAAGAGGAAGATATAATGAAAGTGATTGTTGTTTGACTTCTCACATTTATTTGTTAAAATTTAATAAGGGATTTTAATTTTGAATTAAAGAAAGCTGACGACAGTGAGCTGTTTGGAATTTAAATGGGAAGTGACTTTGTCTAATTAAGCTAACTATTGGTGAGAAACTTAAGACTTATTCTGTTCCCATAAACAGATATAGTTTGTTTAAGATTACAAATTTCCGAAAAATATTATAAAAATACAAAAGAAAAATTAGGGACGAGGACATAAATAATAATAATAAAAAACACAAAAAAACAACAAATGGTATGTACAAATACAAAAATAACAGGAAAAATAAGATATGGATTTGTAGAGCTGCTCTTATGAATAGTGTTCTTAAAATCTAAACAAAACTCGGTTGTCTTCAATGTGACGAATCATTTTTTTAAATTTTCGGATCCTTGGATACTTGGGAAAAGACATAAATACGGAACAAAGCACGCTCTAATTTAGGCGTAAGCTTGGTAATATGTCAGTATATTGGTAATAAGTCAGCATACATTCTGTTGCGTAGTGGATCGGCTTAGCATCGTGATTTCCGCAAGGGCAGGATGTATTAGGGACACAAAAGATGTAAATTTGGTCTGATGGTAACTTACAAATATTTATGATATAACATATTTGAATGTAATGTTGTTGTTGTTACTTATGGCACTTGCCATGGACAAGCCTCCTCCACGCTGATACAGCAGCAGATTTTAAACCGAAAGGAGTATCTCTTGTTTTTGAAGTAGTGCCAACTAAGGCCAAGAGTACGACTTAGCAACACACTCACTACATTTGCTTGCACATCACCTTTTTACAGTGGGTCACAGTCACACATTTGATAAATAGCAGACAGAAGAGAAACCATGCCCTAACCGGGACTCCCATCTGGGACACCCAGTTAACGGGGAAGATACGCTACTCTATGTCAAAATGCCAACCCATAAATTAATGAATGTACTATCTGTAAGCAAAAAGTGATAAATTATAGAATCTGAAAATAACCTTTTTTTCCTTGTGTATGTTTCAGTATGTTTATAAAAACTAACTTCTGTTATAAAGTATTCAATGTATGTAATCTGGACATGTACGCAATATTTCCTCAAAATGACATTTGTATTAATAATCTATTTAAGACAAATTTTAAGAAAATATTGATAAAAATACATGAAAAATATAAAGATGTATTTCATGCAGTATTTTTATCAATATTTTCTGAAATTTTTTCGAAATAGTCTATTTACTTTTTTTAATTTGTAATTCGTAGATATCTATAAATATTTTTATTTAATTCTGCTAACCGGGGAAAAAACGTTACATTTTTTAAAAAAAATCTCCCGATGAAAATTCAGTTTATAAAAATACGTTTTTAAAAATGTTTGAACAAATACTAAAAGCATTGTTATTCCTATTAGGAATTTTTTTGTCGAAGTACTGCGCATATATATATTTTAAAAAAAATATTATTATCGAAATTATTTATTAGTTGAAAATTTAATACTACAAGTAATATTTTCCAGAAAACGAAACAGATATTCATAAATTTGTATTAGTTTTATATACTCCTTTTCTTAAATATGTTGGCTAAAGAAATGAAGCAAAAAGAATTTTTTTACGTTTATTCATTTCGTAAATCAAATCAAAAAATGTCTGACAGTCTAAATGAGCAATCTAAAAAAATATTTAAAAAATGATGCGTATTTAGTTCTTTTTTTAGAATTTATCCTTTGTTTACTTTAGTAGTTTTTCTATAAAAACAATTTTTTATATGTTTACATTCATTGCCTTAATTTTAATTTACACTTTAAATTAAAATGATGACAAAAACCCTTAACAATTCATTTATTTTTAAATGTAAATAAACAAAGCTTTTGTTTTTACTTAAAGAAATATATATGAAAAAATTCCAGCAATATCTTTTCTAAAAAAATAAAACATAAAAAAGTAGCAAGCAAATAAAATATCTGCTCCTCATAAAACGAATTCATAGAAGTTGATATTTTTATCTCTATTTTAGATCTAGGAATATTTTTTTCACCTCTTACACAAGTTTTAAAAACGCTTTCAAAAACTTATCTCTTTATGGCGGACGACTACTTTTTTCACGCTTAAGGTACCGAAATGTGTAAATAAATAAATAGCGAATAACAATAAAAAAAACGTCGAAATAAATAAATAAAAAATTACCTTAGAGGAATGGCCTCAGGTATGAAATATTTCTCTTTTTCTATATTCTGTTCCAGCTGTTCGAGTACATAGTTGTGTATTTTATCACATCAACTTTTAGAACGATAAGTTCCGATGCTCACTGCAGGTGCAGAGGAAAGAAATTTAGGTTTCTGAGTTTTCCAAACGGCTGGGATTATAAATATATGGGCGCGGGGACAAAGGAGTCAGAATTTCCATTTTCTTAAGGTGTAAAGGAACAATGCTCAAATAACGGGACTATTGTTTGTCTCGACAAAGATTTCTCCTGTCTTGAATTCCCTTTAAAGTCATACTTTAACTATTCTTTTTGTCTGGAAACAAATGGGTTCAAACGCAAGGGACCAGAAACTGGCAAAGATAGTTTTGTATAATCGACATGGCGTGTGAAGTGTTTGATTCTTGTGGGAATTTGTTTGAGCAACCAGAAGTATTGTGAATTGTATGACAGAAATGTATTTATGTATGACAGAAAATGACATTTTTCAGTTAACACATAAAATATGTGCTGAGAGGTTATATAATGAGTTGTTATACATCTAATAATTCTGTCTCACTTAAGGATAAAGTAAAAAAAAGAGTTTATTTACTAAATTATTTCTGTGCCGACTTTCTGGCACGGAGATAGCGCGTCATCCTCGTATTATGGGAGTCCCGGTTCGGTTATGATTGTTCTTCTGTGTGCTATCTGTGAAATGTGACTGTGCTCCCCTATAAAAGAGGGCTATGCAAGCAAATGTGGTGAGTGTGTAGCTAAGTCGTACTTTTGGCCCTAGTTGGCGCTACTTTAAAAACTAAGAGACACTCCTTTCGGTTTAAATCTGCTGCTGTATCAGTGGAAGGCTTGTCCATGGCAAGTGCCATAAGTAACAACAACATTATTTCTGAAAGTACACAACTCATCTTTTCAACTTTCCTTTTAACCCTGTTTTATCGAATTAAGCCTATCTTAATGTGTGTGCAAAAACGTAGTGGGTTTTAGAATCTGTTGGCAATCAATAGGTTAATCAATAAAATATTTAAAACCTTTTAAATAGAAACCAGGATTTCTTATAACCTGGGCATTAAGTGTGTATCTATAATAAATGAACTACAATGTCTTTGTTTTCCATCTCCATGACGAGCAGAGTTAAATCAGATCCATGATCTCGTTCACACTGAGAAAGTCCAGAACCAAAAGAGGATAATGAAACAAGTCATGTCTGGTAAGTCCCAGACAAGATAAAATATGGCCAGGAGATGCCTGGACAAAACATTTAGTGCAGAGTTGAACTGTTTAGCGCTTTCCGACAGAAGTCGTTGATAATAGATGGCCAATAAGGAAAAGGGTAGGAGCAGTTTGATCTTGTCTAGTATTGCCCCTAACCTTGGAACCACCAGGGCGCTTACTCTGATACCATAGGTGCATTGGTGAGGCCATTCAAAGGGCCTTATTCGTAACTTTTTGTTTAAATAAAAACTCCATGTAAGTAAGAGAAGCGACAGGTGTAATGGTCTCGCCAGCACCAGATCTAGCCAAACTGTCCGCAATTTCCCATCCAT
Source organism: Argiope argentata (assembly GCA_026289955.1). NCBI lineage: Eukaryota > Metazoa > Arthropoda > Arachnida > Araneae > Araneidae > Argiope > Argiope argentata. The sequence continues at coordinate 7,886,124 of JAOUZG010040215.1, read as the reverse complement.
CTATGAATAATTCACTACAACTGAGTTTATTGAGACAGTATACAGTGACCCTACGAATGTTGTGATAGGGGATACAAAAATAATTTTAAAAAATGAAGGCAATAGGAAAAAAGTAAAGTCCATTTAGAAAAAAAAAGTAGGCTTACCATAATATAACAAGGGACGAAGTTTCGTGGTATTGTCTCCAAAATTGGCTGAGATATATGTGGTTAAAATTATGAACTTTCGATGACATACAAAAAGATTTGTTCTAAATGAAAAATATTTTTTTTCATTACAATCTTACATTTTTTTTTTTTTGGATTAAGCAAGGGTAAAATGGAAATTCAAGTTACAAAGAAAGTAATAAATAGTAATAATAAAACACTCGGAAGACAGATGTAATAGTTAATACATTTTTTCCATTTTAACTTGAATCTTTTTAAACTTACAGAGATATTATGATTTTAATCTCAAATATCTACATTGATTATACAAATAACTACATGAAACGTTTTCCTGTTTTTTGATAAGGGTATACATTTTTCGAACCAAAATTTTTGGCCAATCCCCATTATTTTTTAATAAATTTTGTAACTTACTGATATTACCGCTTGGGACACTGTATTGTCTAAAAATTTAGTATAAACGCCTTGCTGTAGGTACACATTACTTTCATAGATATATGCTTTTGATTTATGGTATCCGACTAGATACGAAGAAGATTTTTAAAACCAAACAAATAAAAATTTCAATGTTTATATGATGCTTTTTTATTAATATAATGTAAAATGATGAATAGATTTGAAATAACTTAAATTTATATGTTGTTTTTGAAGAAAAATAATATATTGACTTAAATTTTTGCATTTGTTTTTTAAAAATAGTATTGTTTTAGAGAAAAAATAGTTACGATGTTTCATTTTTCTTTTAACTTTCCATAAGTAACACATCTTAGATGTATTTAACTTTTATTTAAGAATTATATTCAAAAGTAAAATTCCTGTGTGTATTATATGAAATTATCTCCAAAATTTTTGGAGTTTTCTTGATAATATTTACATCAAACAATCATAAATTTACTTCTAGAATATACTGTTCTAAAATGTAATTTTGGTGTGTACTATAATAAATTATCTTCAACGTTTTAGGATTTTTTAAATAATATTTACATCAAAAAATCATAAATTCACTTCCAGAGCTTTGAACATCGAATTCAATGTGTATTATATTTATAACGTGCAACAATTATAAATTTCATTTTTGATATCTTGATTATTTTTTGGAGATATGACGATACTTTGTATAGTATAATTATGAAAAAAAAACTCATTTTTCAGTAAATGCATTTAAAATTTTATTTGCGTGTTAATAAACATCACTTACATGTCAATAAATATAATTTCTAATTAACATAGAGACAAAATAAAATTATCACTGTAAACAGAAACGTACCTATTTATTATCAATTGCGAGAAAGTAAAATGGCGAATTTTATTCATATTCATCTTCCAACCCAGTCTTAAAAGGAATTTACAGCTAATATGCTTATGAAGATAACAAATGATAAGCGAAATTTTGATTTATGGATTTGAAATCATTTTATATATAGGATCAGTATGGCGAACTTACAGATATCTGCCAAATATTTTACGAAATTCGGTGAAGAAATATTTCAAATTCAATTAAAAACATTTCTAATGCAAAAGTTTATTTGTTAAAACTCAATATATAATTTTATCATCAGGAATGTGCAATGAAGTTTTATACTTATTTTATCACCAGTTATTCTGAATTTCTGTTTCTATTTGATCTATAGGAACATGATATTTCAGAATAAAATTTGGCGTATAGATGAATCATCATATTTTCTCTTCATTAAGAATATATTAGTATTGAATTCTGCCTCTTTTTAAAAGTAGTAAATTGGTTATACTTGTTACTCTTTTCCCAATAAATCCGATTACGATCAGAATTATTTTCTAATGTTAACCTGAGTTCAAATATGAAGAATATATCTAACCAGAGTACTTCCAATGCACTCTGGTCAAAGTGAGGCTCTCTATAATCCGATTTTATCTGACATAACTCTATAATTGGGTAAGTATATTTATACCTCCATCATCCAAAGTAAAGCATTTTCTTTCATGACTCTAAAAATGTTATGGAGGCACAGAGCATTGGTAATTCTTTTTCCTATTCAAAACCCCGATAACGATCATTCGATGATAATATTGCATGCGACTATCCTGGATTAAGTATCCTTGTAAACATATTTTTGTTGAATCCCAGCAGTGTTAGTTGAGTTGAATTTGTTGTTTTATGGAACTTTTATGTTTTTGGAACAACAGTTTTGGCTAAACTACGCCATATTCCTGAGTTTAAAATATTTGTATCAATTTATTATAAAATCAAAATATGGAAGGATTACAGAATCCAAAAGTCTAAAAGCTTAAATATGTGAATCAAGAAAAAGCGTAATAATGTTATAAGGTATGGTACAGTGCAAAAAAAAATCGATTAATGCTTATATATAATTATAAAAACCAATATTACAAAAAAGACCAAAATGCAGTATTTTGGACAGAAACTCGCCCAATTCAGGTCGAGACCTCTAAAAACATGCAAGACTCTGAGTAGAAAATATCTGACACTCCACAAGATTCGGTAAAACAGACTTAAGACTTTTACACATTGAGCAAAATGGTGCTGGGGCTCCCACCAATAAATGTCGAAGTGGGAATCGAGTGTGCCCAATCCTCAACCTAGTTAGAATTGTGTCCAGCTTTCTACTATGTAAAGGTGGACAGAGATTTGTTGTGGGCTTAATTGTATGGAAATTATTATGAATCTGTGTGTCCCTGTCAGTTTGCCATTTAGAATGCAAAAATACGACATATATATTTTTTGTAATCAGAAAGTGAAATATGTGTTGCAAGAAAGTAGTAATCAATCCAAACAGTGATTGCGAGTCACACTGTGAGTCGATTGAAAACTTATCAATTCCATTTTAATTTTTGTACTGATTGAATCAGTTAAACTACATGTGCTGCAGATTTATAACAATATCACAACCAAAACTAGAATCTAGCAAATTGGAATGGGATTTTAAAGCGATAAAGCAAAACATGACCATTCTGTACCATACGTATGATCAGGAATCTAGTAAATACTATGCAAATATTACTGCAATTTTGTCTCCAACCTAATGCAAATATGAAATATATTATTGATTTATTTTTCAATAGCTAGAAGAATGAATTTCGTATGGCAGATTTTTCTTATTTATTAGCAAAATAGTGTTTCGTTGGGGAAAATATTTAGACACAAAAATGAGTACTGATTACATATGAATATTTTTCAATCTCACCTACATTCAAACTGAGCATTTAAATAGAGGAATTATAAATGCATTTAGCCTAACATGCTATTGGAAATAATCTGCCATTTTAAAGTGTATTTATCATTATAAAATTGTATTTATCTCAGTTTTACTCAGTTCATGTTGAAATCCAGTTCGAGATGGCAACATATGCCGTTGTCAAACGAGAGCAGACAGATAAAGGATCTAATAATTAGTTATAAAAATGTTTCTTTTGAGTAAAATTAAGTTTTTTCAGGAAAGACGTCTATATTGATAAACATAAAAGGCAAAAACTTTTTAATATAATTCCATAAGTAAAAAAATTAAGTAAAAGCGTGACCCAAACCGAGGATATGCAACACACAATTCATTTCATATTGGTCTGACCAATATATTATACTGCTCACACTTCGAAGTGGGAAATGAATTTACTTATTCTAATTTATAGTTATAGTTTTTTTTTTCATAAAATCGCATTTCATAAACAATATGCCTTTATATGTGTATAAATTTAAGAATAAAAAACATTATGCAAATATGAAATTTGATCGTTTCCGAGATTCAAGAAATAAATGAATTTACATGTGTATATAATAAGGGCTCATTTAAGGTTATAAGATTTCTCAGTAATAAAAAGGTGAAATTATATTTATATATCTAATTTGATAAATTAAAATAAATTCGCCATATAAACTATCCTTGCTGTGATTTGTTTCATTTTTGAAAACAATGAAAGTCGGGAAAAGTATGTGCTAAACTAGCTTCCAGATAAAAAGTCCAAAACATAAAGGTATCATATATCAAAATGAAGTGTAAAATTAGAAAAAAAAATATGAGCAAAATAACGACACATTGAAAAGCTGTTTGTGGATTTTAGTAAATGAGTTAATGGTTCATAAAGGGCTTATTGCATTTCTTAATGATATTTCCGGAAATAAGCGAAGCTAGAAATTAGTGATGATGAAAGTTAAAATTCATAAATGAAAGAAGCTAATTTTATCATATATTTCGACAGGCAGATTATGCACTAAATTTTTAATTGAACATTAATACATCGTAAAAATGATTTTAGATATGGATTTTTAATAGAAATCTTAATTAGATGGAGCATTTTCAATTAAGAATTTTCCGTCTTCAGCATCTTTAAAATCATAATCCTCTTAAAAAGCTATTTAATAATTTTCCTCATGTAGTTTATCTCTAAATTTTAGAAAGTCAGCAGACGAGTGATCTAAGATTAAATTTCATTTATACTGTGTCTCAAGCATCAATTGTTTATTTAATTTAAAAGCTTTGTCCCTAGTTATCAGATAAAAGTAAAATTGAAATATTTGTAGGAAAAACCTAAAGAATAATTAATGCTTGCCTTAATTACTATTTTATCAGAATATCTATGGCATAATTTGAATTTCAGTTCGAATTAATATGTTAATGGATGCACGTATTTCATAAAAAATTAAGGTCCTTTCTCATTTCAATTTTAAGAATTTTAAATGATGGTAATTTTAAGGTCATTCCAAGTTTTTAGACTTATATATAATGTTTGAAATTTGTTGAAATTTATGCACAAATATGAAAACTACAACAAATAATCTTATAAATATGAAAACTGTGATCTGTGTGAGGTGCCATGATTCTGATTTAGCTTTTCATATTCGCTAATTTTGTATCATATTTTATCATGTTACATTAAAGTTTCCTAGATTAACTGTTGCAATTACATCTTGTCATTTAGTCTAATTCACAGCAAAATCCTTGTTATATATTTTCCAATATGTAAGTTTCAACATTTACAAATATTTAAATAAAATTAAATTGATTCACATTTTTTGTTAAGTGAAAACATTGGAGTTTATCTCTAACTGAATGTTTACGTAATTTATGAGTTGAAAACCAGCATTTAAAGAATACATAGAAATACAATTTATTTTTTAGTTTAGACATTAGATAAAATATTTCTTAAGTTATCAGCAAAATTCCAAGCAACTAGAATATTCTTGTTTTATACCTGTTTATGGCCAATAAAAAGCTCTTTATTCGAATTGGGGGGAAAACCCTCTTAGCTGGAATATTTTGATTAAGGAATGTACATGTGTTATTAACTGGAATATGAATGTATTTTCAATCTGTTTATGCAAAAATTGAAAGTTTTAACAATTTTATAGTGTTTTTCAAAAAATTCATCCTGAACTTTTATCTTATGCATTAAAGGAATGGGCTGTGAAATCGAATCAAGCATTTAGGTTAGGTATGTTTAGATAACCCAAAGAATATTTTGCACTGCCATTCAAATTTTCAAAAGGGATTTGATAACTGGATTATTAATTGATCTGCCAATTCCCTATCCAAACTACATCGAAAGAAAGAAGTTTGGTCCGGACTCAGATGCAATTTGCAGCAGACATAAATACGTGAAGAATATTTAACGGAAGATGACTTTTTGGCCTAGAAATAGCGCATCTACTCCGTGATCTGGACGTCCCACTATCGAGTCCTTGTTTCGGCAGGATTGTTCTCAATCCTATGTTCTATCTGAGAGATGGCCGGCTTTCTGGCACAGAGGTATCGCGTCTCCCTCGTGTTCTGGGAGTCCTGGGTCGAGCGTGGTTGTTCTGCTGTATGCTATCTGTGAGATGTGTGATTGTGTCCCCCTCTAAAAAGGGGCTGTGGAAGCAAAGGTGGTGAGCGTGTAACTAACTCATACTCTTGGCCCTAGGTGGCGCTACTTCAAAAAACAAGAGACGCTCCTTTCGGCTTAAATCTGCTGCTGTATCAGCGGGAGTCTTATCCATAGGCAAGTGTCATAAGTAACAACAGCAACATCTGTGAGATGTGTGAAGTAACCTCCTGTAAAAAGGGGTTGAGCAAACGAGTGTGTGAGGTTTATATTCATATGATGTAGAAGTCAGACTGCCAGCTTTCTAGCACAAAGGTAGCGTGTCTTTCTCTTGTCCTAGGAGTCCCGGGTTCGATTCCTGGTTGTTCTTCTGTGTGCTATCTGTGTGACTGTGACCCCCTGCAAAAGGGGGCTGTGCAAGCAAATGTGGTGAGTGCGTAGCTAACTCGTACACTTGGCCCTAGTTGGCGCTACTTAAAAAAACAACAGGCGCTCCTTTCAGCTAAAATCTGCTGCTGTATCAGCCGGGGGCTTGTCCATAGGAGAGTACCGATAATTAATAATAACAACAACATCATCTGTGAGATGAGTGAAGTATCCTCCTGTAAAAAAAGGTTGAGCAAACGAGTGTATGAAGATCATGTTAATATGAGGTAGAAGTCAGACTTCTACCCTTCTACTTCCAACTACTACTTCTTCCCCTACTACTTCTTTGAGCTGCACAAACTCGGCTTATATCGCTGTCTTCGTCAGTAGGTTTGTCAAGTGTCGTAATCAACATTGATGTATTTAACAGAATCAGACTTTAAACCCAAGAGCATATCATTAGGACACCAATGTCATTTGATTCAAATTAATGATTCCAAATAATGAGAACGCGAATTAATTTGAAGCAAATTTAATTTTGATATGGACACTTTTAGTTTCATCGTTTTCAACTACGGAAATCAAATGTTGTATCTTTTGCAATTGCTTGGGGTATTTTGATTAAAATATCATAATTCATTTGTAGAGGATTAAATATGTTTATATTACTTGTTATTTCTTAAAATCTGTAGAGGGGATTTAATTTACATCTATCTTTTGGTTTAAAATAAGATATTATTTTAAAATAAAGATAGTTGCATTATTCTCATTCTCTCTCTTATTAATTAGTCGTCTTTTCTGATTTCTCATTTTTCCTTCATTGTTAACATTTACAAATTAAAAATTGGTTGGATTTATTCTTCATTTACTATTTACAATTCATTATTTTTGGAGAATTTGATGAATTTTTAAAGTCACTGATATGAAGAAGAATATTTGCTAATAATGTGACATAATATGTTATAACATAATTTACAATTTTCAAAAGGTTTCTTGGCACTACATGGCGATTTTTGTGTACCTCAGTTTTTTTAATGAATATTATCTGTAGCATAAAAGTATATACTAGGATCTAAATATACTTTAAATAATAGTTCAGTACAAATTCTTAGTACGTATATTAGGACAATCAGTAGGTGAATTAATTGAAATATATTTATGGGTTGAAAATAAGGTATTTAGCTCTAGAATGATAATATAGCAATCAGATATACATTATCCAAAAGTATTAATAACTGAAAATCCATTTTCGCATTAGGAATACGTACAGTCCATTTATGCAGAATCATATTCTTCAAAATGTATTTACAGATTTATTAAAAAAATGACCTGAAAATATTTGTTTAAAAATCATTAGAATCAATCGATTATTCGTCTATTATAGTTGGTGCTTTTATTAATTTTCAAGTAAATAAACGTTCTGAAATGACAGTAGCTTTATTTTCACAAGATGATATATTTCGAAATTAATTTTGTTGAGGAATCTTAATTACGCTGGTTTGAAGATTTCATTATGCTATCATTTATTGCTTTACGGATGCGTACAATAAGGATGTGGAATGCAGTTACCTTTACTTCCATGGCGAAACTTTTCATTGGAAAGCAAGGGACAATCAGTCTTTTACCCTTATATTTAGCCGTTGATGGAGATTTCAGTGGATGTTCCAGCAGTAAAACGGTAATTTGGACATTGTATTTCAAAGTCAGTAATGAATCACCAAATGACTTCACATGATACCAATATATACTTTTGGTTGCGTAGACTTTTAGGCAAATATCACACACATATTTTAATAACTGAACTTCTATCATGCTCACAAATAAAGTCTTATTGATTATGTGAATGACAAGCCCTCTTAAGTACCGAAATAGGGGTGCAGTAGCTTCTGAAGACCCCTGAGCACTCGAGGGCAGAAGTCTGACCTCTAGTACATATGAGAATGACACCTACACGCTTGCACAGCCCCTTTTTTCAGGGGATCACATTCACACGCCTCACAGATAATACACAGAAGAACAACCATGTCCAAGACTCGGTAAGCCCAGAACATGAAGAAGACAGGCTTCCTCTGTGTCAGGATATCAGCTTAGCTATTTGTAATTAGTGCATCTGTTTTGAAATAAAAGTTATATAAATAACGAATTCTAATCGAACAGAATAATATCATGCAATCATTAATGTCCCAATATATATACAGCATTCGAATGGAATAGAAAAATATAATGCAATTGTTTGGAATTATCTCATACCTCCTTATATTACCTCTGAAGATTAGATAAGAAAAGGCAAAAAAGAACAAAAAAAGACAATTTCATAAGTAATAAAAAATTTATTTCCAGATATTTTATATTAACACAAATATCTTAGTTTCAAAATGACAGTTTCAAATTTGATAAATCCATTTAAAGGTTAGCATTTTTACATAAAACATCTGAGTATATTTTGAAATAATCGAGATCGAGTAAAAGAGAAAATTGTTAATATATAACTTATTAAATTTATAATGGAATTGTATAAAAATCTTTTTAACTGAAAATCATATCTTTAATCTTAAGCGTTAAAATAACTTTTAGTCTGTAAACTTTAAATGTAGAATTTTTTTTTCTGCCATTAATTATTTTTAGTAAAAAATAAATATTTTAATTCATTTAGCAAAATTCTATTTTCAAAATTTCACGAAGAAAACACATTTTAAAAGCTGCAGAAATTGCAACTTTAATATTTTATTTCGTACTTAAATGCCAGTTTCTTTCTTTGATGTTTTAAATACTTACAATACAAATAAACATCAATGATACTTCATTTTTAATTCAGCTCTTTTTTTTCCAATCTCAGATAATTTAAAGTCATAAATAGAATAACGTTTATTTTTAAGATAAACAAAACTCAAAATTCTGGAAGTTTAATGATAAAGAGAAATAAAAAAATATAATGCTGAGAAGCTCTTTATAATTCTATCAATGCTTCAAGCGGAATAAAATTAAAATTCCCCTTTCAATATAAAATCTCCAGCCTTAAGTAGCGCAAAATACCCACATTAATTAGATTTCAACTGCTTCTTTCATCTTTAAGAGATAAAAGATTTTACATCTAAGACTTTTTCGGAATCGTGAAAATAAATGGCATTTATCGGATTTTCATTTTTATTATTTTCCCGTTAAGTGCCATGACGTTTTTTCGATTTTCTTTAAGCTCACAATAAAAGCATTGGAAAGTTTTATTTCTTGATGAAGTCCTAGAAATGCTTTAATTGTCAGCTTTACATAATAATGTCTTACGTTCTCGCGCTATCAATAATTCTTTATCTGAATTGGTTTTGTGTCATCGATAGTTTTTAACAAGGCTAAAAAGTTAAATAAAACAGGATGTTGTAGTAATTACTTTTAGTCTGGGCGAGACGCCATTTCTTTTACGAAATCAATAACAGCTGTAATTTGCTCTAAAATGAATTGGCAAATGAAATCTAAATGCTTAGAACTTTTAGTAAATGGGAAATAAGACATTTGAAGAAAAGCATGTACGCTGATAAGTGGTAATATGCTCCAGATCATTTAAATACTTTAAAAAATTCACTTGCAATCTTTGGTTTACTAAAGAATGTAATCTTAATGTAAGCAGGTATTTAGTAAATAATTAACAAACACTAAATGGCGATAAAGTTAAATAAAAAACGACTTTGTAGTGCCTCCTTATAATTCTATCACTGTTTCAACTGGAATAAAACTAAATCTATTATAAATGTAAGTCCATAGTTTTGTTGTTGTTGCAAATCCCCCTTTCGTAGGAAAGCCTACACCAGATCCAAAAGGCCCCGACACGCCAGTTCTCCAAAAATGAGTTCCTGCTCATCCAAAACCAGCCTCCAAGAGGTGCCAAGGCAGTAAAGAAGATGAGTAGGACTAGCAGAGATGGAACAGTAATCAGGAGAGAAGGTCTTCTCTCCATTCAAGAATCTCACGCATTTCAAGTGGCCACTCCTAACTCTGGCCATGGCTGTTTGTAAAGGCCTGGGACCCCTTTCGCATGATATAGACAAAACAGGACTCTTGGCGTCATACTAATGGTGGACCGGAGGAATACGCCAAGCAGAGATCAATTTAAGACTATTTAAAGAGTGTATTTACGAGAGTATGAGTTCGCCTAAAGAACCCATGGGAAGTTCACAACCTTGCTTGGCGAGCATATCCGCAATCTCGTTTCCATGTACCCCAACGTGCAAAGGAATCCACTGAAGGTGAACAGGAGTCCTCAGGTCAAGCTCATCCGTTTTTAGATCAGAGATCATGACTATAGGTGTAGCCCTAGAGTCTGCCTTGATCCCTGGCAAAAATAGTATTTGGAATCTTACTGATAGAAGTCTATAGTTTTAAATCGATCCAATAAGCAGGAATGTTTATTAGGTTTCAATTAACTTTTTACTTTCTTTTATACGCAATAGAAAGTATAATCATCATCAATAAATACGAATTTGAGATTTTGATCAATTTGCAATTTTTAGACATTTCAGAGTTCGAGAAATATGTTTTTGGAAAATATACGTCAGTTTGATTGTGACAAAGATAACTCAAAAACACTTCCAGCTAGACAGTAGAAATTTGGTATATGGACTTAGCACCAAATTGCAGATTTTTATCTAATTTTAACTAAAACAATTTAGTGGAAGTCCATTTGTTTGAATATATGTTAACAGGATAATCACGAAATAATGAAAACTAGGTAGATTAAATTCGGTTCACGGATTTAACCTCTATAGTTTAAACCTGTTGAAATCTAACAATTTTGTCGATTCTCACTACGACTTGTCGGTCTCTTCTTTCAAAAACATGTTAACGCGGTAATTCAAAAGCGAAATAAAATATATGAAACGGTTTGAGTTTTCGTGATTAAAGAACATTTTTTTGCTTCAATATGGTAAAAAAAACGTGTTTAAAACACACGTTCGATTTTCATATAATATTAACGCATACCAGGGATTAATTGCCAAATTAACACGGTTATTTGGCGATTATTGGCATTATTGGCAGTAAAAATGGTAAATTCACGCCAAAAGTTAATATTTTATAACTCTAGCACCCGAATGCCGTGTAAGGTGTTCTTCGTTACGGCAGGTTTATCACAATGTTTGGGAGACCACTATCGCTGGTTTATCACCGAGAGAGAGTTTTCTATCATTTTGAATATTTCGAAAAATATTTCTAAAAATCCTCGGCATCACCTGTTTTTCTACATTTTTATTTATAATATAGGCTGGTTATATTTTTATAGTTCAAACAATAGCTAAAAAAGAATAAATTATCAATTTGATAATGTTGATTTGTTTATTCCAGGTACTTTGTGGTTGAAAGAGAGGTCATAGAATGTATGGTTCAGAAGAAAACCTGTAATGTGAAGTATGGACAACTGCTTCAAAGCCAGGGAACAGTGGAATTCCAAGACAATATAATTTAAGGCAACTCTAATTGTTCTCAAACTAAAATACAGCGATAATTGCTACAAAACAGCAACGTCAATATGGTATAAATAGTAGTCGAAAACTATAGTTATATAATGGTTTTAATCAAGCATGGAACTAAACATTGATAAGATATATGCTGGTATCAGTTTTCTCTATGTCTAGCTGCGATAACATAGTTAATTACTACTATTTTTTCAATATATATAATACAATTATAATAAAAAATATCAATTTTATGAAGTGAAACATTAGACAAAGAGTGATAGCATTAAATAAAGACAATAAGTTATGTTAAAAATTATTGGTGTAAAGACTATTTCTATGAGATGATTCTTTGTACCTTCTCTTTAAATTCAGTCGTATAGCTGCTTAAAAACTGCAACAACCCCCTTCAGCAATGTGCAAAGTTCAACAGGAGAATTCATGTCTGTGTGATTGGAAAGTTCAATTCTTGGGAGAACAGACATCTTTACCCTAAGATTTAGGTCTTATATCTTCCTCGAAAAATGCATAATATATTGATTTTGAAGCAAAAATAATCACCAATGCCAGGAATTAGCCCATTTAGATTAATGGGACTTTACATCTACTGTGAGATCTGGAGTACGATTAAATAAGATAAAAGAAAACCGTATCAACACTTTGTTTTCATTTTTCTAGATTTAACGGTTTATAGTTTCTGTAGACATGATTTTGAAAAAAAACAGGTACTTTGAAGAAATTATCTATATGTGAATCATCGACACATCCAACATTAAATTGAAACTGGAAATATATATTTAGTTTAATTTGATTAATAACACGTTTAGAGGCAACGTGAGGATTCCATTGATGGAAATTCCTAATTATAAACCCGATGAAAGGGAAAAGGTGATACTGAATTGATTTTACCACTCTCTAAATTTTCACGCCATACTAGCTCTTTATACATGTAGATTGTTAGTGGGATAGGCCAACCTGGTAATATATACCGGGCAACATCTAGCTTCGAAGATGAGGTTTCATTTTAAAATAATAAAGTAAAAACACACACTTTATAATGGCTTTTAAAGGAATTAGTTCTTCATAGACATTAACCTACATTTGGTAAAACAATATTTTGACAATCCTCTGTTTAAATAATTGCATGCTGCAAAAAATAAAGTTAAATCACTAAAAGCAATATAAAGATTCAGCAATGATTTTGGTTATATGAAACGACACTGAGAGTAGCAATGAATGAATTACGAAATAATAAAGTTAAAACCATCTAAAAGTTTCAAATAATTGCTCCATATTTATTTGAAAATCGAACTTTGTTAATTAATAATATTCATATTTTAAAACTCAAAGACTATATTTAATTAAAAGCAGTATTTAATTTGATAGATAGTCTTTAGTTTTCAACATTATAAAAGTCTCATTGCATTCAAAGAGTAAGTGCAGAGGAAAATATTTTTTGAATTGATATTTCCTTAAAGTTAGATTAATTATCTAAAATTTTATTTGAAATTAATTTAGATAGTTTTCAAAGAGAAAAGTTTTGAAATATGTTTTGAATCTTTTGATATTAGCTTCAAGCAATTTCATTTGAAACAATATTCCATGAATGGGAGGAAAGAATAAGTTTTATGTAACTATATTCTTGTTTCTGGCGAAAACCCTTATCTATCAAAAGTTAAATTAATAAACATATTAAATTTCTTAAATTTATAGACAAAGTATCCTTTTATTAATTATATATTCAATTGAGTTATGTTACCAAAACTCTAGCATCAAAAGTATTCAAAATTCATCATTTTACCTAAGAAAACTGATTAAATATTGCGATATTGCAATGGAAAAATAATTTGTTTGATTTGTTACTGAATTTGGTGTTAATGAATTAATAAATAATTAATTTTCTAATTTTAATCTTAACTTTAGCTTCCATTAATTTCATTTAAAAGTGCTGTCTCATTTCCTGATCCGATTCCCAATTTTGTATTTCATTGATTTCTACAGTCACTCATTAAAATTGTTCTCTCTAGCAGGGTTTCATGTTTTGAGAGAAGAAATAAAATATTTAACGCTTCCTTAAAAGATACTCAAGTTTTCATTTGCTAAACTCTACATGCGTACAAGAAATCAAATCTATCAAAATCTAATTCAAATCCACTGAAAGGAAAAGGTTTGCTCTCTTCTATCCTGATGCATTTCTTAACATTTATTTTCTGTATGCAAATTTTGCTCCCTTGATTAAATAAATTGAAGTTTTAAAATTTCAAAAGTTCCTTCTATTCGGCCATACAATTGATGTAATATATTTTTACAATCACTCCTCATATAGAGGCATACACATACGTATATACATTTAAGTAAGTTTCAAACGAATGTTTTTTTAATCAATACATTTCAAATATTTCTTATTTCCAAGTTGTTCAATACTTTAATATAGTATTGAGAGACAGGGAAAGAGGAAATATTATGTTAAGGGGAAAGATTATTTAGGTGAAAAGATGAGATATCTAGGGCACATACATTTATTCTAACTTTATATTTTACATTTAATTTGTAATTTTTCAACTCTGTCCAATGCATGTTTGCATATCATTATTTCCCAAAGCACTTTCATTGAAAGGTTCCAAGATGTACAGCGAGTCTATAGATTTATTCATTAACTTCTGAATTTTTCTAATAGAGCCTGCTTCCATTTTCTATTAAAAGTTAGTATGCAAACAATTAAAAGGGAAAAAATGAAAGCAATTGCCTAGACACTTAATATTGATTATAAAGCAAACATAGTGTCTGCTGCTATCTATATAATATTAAACAGCTTGGGATAAAAGTTCATCAGAAAATAAAATATGAACTTAATTATAATGGTGCAATGACTTCTGAATTTCTGGTTCATGCTCGTAGTCGTAATGATAATAATAATTATATATATATATATATATATATACAGAGAGAGAGAGAGAGAGAGAGACGTTAGTTGTCGCAATAGAAATAATTTTGGAAATATCGGTTCGAATTTAAAATAGCTATCTTGTATACCTAGGAATATTATTAATACATTTATACATTTATTGAAATTTAATAATATGTCAAGAATAGGTAAAAGTAAGTAGTATTTATTTTTTATTTTTATGAATGAAATAGTTTTGGTACTTTTAAGTTAACTAGGCACCAGCGGAAAATTGTCAAATAATGAAGAATTCTGCCAAATTTCCTACAGCGATTTTCAAGCGATAAATCGCCAAATAATGTAGAATTCAGCCGAATTTCTTTGGTGATTTTTTGCTGGCGCCAGAGTAACGAAAAAGTACCTATTTTTTTAAAATCATGTCCGAACATTTTTGGGATGAGATATTTGGCGTCAACAAAATTCCGTAGGCGAAAAATAAAAATTCATTTATCTGCACGATCATTTCAAAAAATCAGCTTTTAAAAACGCGTTGATATTGCATTTACAAAAGCTCCTATTTAAAAAATAAGTCAATTACTACAACAAATAAAACCTAGAAAAATGTCCTTTTCAGCATGTGATTATATGAAATGAAATAAATAGCAAGTGCGATATATTTTTTAAAATAATAAATGCTATACAAAGTTTTTTGGATCTTTTTAATACTAATGTGATTCATTCACCCAAACAATGAAAATGAGTAGAAATGTAATTTAACTTGCGCGAGAACGTGGTGCTTGGTCGTTCAAGAAATTATTTTCCGACATGATATATTGAATCATACATAGCAGATTTCATTTTAATCTTTATTTCGTGTTCAGCTGAAGCAAACAGATATTTTGGCTGTCCAAATCTTAAAAATCCAGCATACAACTAGTCCTGGGGTAAATCTGAATTTTCTATGGTGAATCCGAAAACTTGAAATGATTATATTTTTGACTTGTCGGTCATCGAGATTGCTAGTAAAATGGAAAACTAAAGTCCTTTTAACAAAAAGGAAAATGTGTGGATTGAGCATAACTTCATCAATCGATATTCCGTTAAGAATAGTCGCCCCGCTTCTTTTAGCATATTGTTTTTTGTAAATTCTGATGCGTGTAATCAAGTAGCATATAAAGTTGTCTTTCTATTCTAGTTGTTTGTTTATCTTGAGATTCTGATGCATGTGGATTCGCAAATCGAAAGCGATCTGCTTTATTGCTCGCCTTTTGCTCTTCGTTTGTTTCAGAAGCTGGGATTCTCTTACTCATGCTCCACTGGTTGATCTACTAAATGACAAAAATGGGTAGTCAAATCATTTTTTGTCGAAGCAATCAACAAGACAGACGTTTGTATAACCTAAGTATCATTTATCGATTATCTGAAAAAAAAAATAGAAAAAATACTGTTTGTTCAAGAGAATTTCCCATTATATAAATTACTTAATTGGGTCGGCTTCGATAATAATAATCATATTTCGCACGTGTGAGATAAACTCTAAATAATATATGCGGTTTGCAGTAGACAAAATATTGGGCACGATGAATGGCAACATCCTGTTTTGATGGCTATTCATTAATAAGAAACAATAGTATTTTTCGATTTCATTTCACTAAGATTGGTTGCCAATCAATTAATATCAATCAAAATAATTCAATCAATCAATTTTCCATCAAAATAGTTTTATTTCGTTTGATTAAATTTCGCGATTGGCTCCTATTTCAACTTCAGAAATTCGCAATCATGAGCGACGGACGTCAAGCCTACTTGCAACTTATTTTGGCTGAAGAGGATAGAAATTGTACTAGTTTACTGCGGCGTAAGACAGAAAAGGATGCAAACCAAAAAAATACACGTGCGAAATAAAATATTTACTTGCCATTTTTCCAGTTTACCTTTGGGATTGACTTCTAGTCCCTTTTTGCTTTGTGCTACTCTTCGTGAATTATCTGATATGGATTCGAATACCTACCCTACTGCAGCTAAGCACCTGGAGAATAATATTTTCATGGGCAAATTTGTTGTGGAAATGGATGCTGCAGAGCGAGCAACAGCTCTTTACCACGAAATGCAAGATTTAATGGCACAGATAAGTTTACCTTTAGATAAACGGAGTACAAACTCCAAGAACCTACAGGATACTCGGGAACTAAAGGATAGTATCTTTAAAAGCAATACACATGTATTAGGAATTAGCTGGAATACCAAGGAAGACGTGTTTCATACAGACATAAAAGAAAGTATTTATTAGTTTGCTATTCCTGCAACACAACGTTTATATCTTAAAATTGTACAATGTTGTATGAAGCTTTAGGCCACTACGTTCAAAACAGTATAAACTTTATTGCAACACGAGCAGCTTGATGGAGAGGATATTGGGAGCGACTGATAGGTCTAACCAAACGATATCTTCGAAAATCCCTTGGTAGCTCATTACTAGATGAGGAAGCTTTAAATATGGTATAAGTAGGAATAGAAGCTTCACTCAACAGTAGATCTTTTATTTAAGAACGTAGTGAAAATGATATAGATGAAGCTTTGACCTCAGCTTATTTTCTAATTGGTCAAAAGTTGACAACTGTCTCCTCCGGGCCTAAAAATAACAAGCTCACAAATATTTATAGGTAGCAGCAAGACTTACTCGATACATTTTGTAAAAGAGGATTCAAATGATCTTTTGGAGTTACGTACATACCATCAACTACGAAATGTAAAGCAACCACCACGGAATCGAGTATTTAAACATGATCCTATTACAAGAAAATCTGCTACTACTACATATATGGAAAAAAGCTCTAGTATTGAAACTAATGCAGGGTCTGAATGGAAGTATTCGTACCTGCATCCTTCGTGCCAAAGGAAATGAGATTACCAGTCCAATCCAACTGGTCGTACTTCTGGAGGTTGACCAAGGTGAGGATGATGAGGCTGCAAGCAAGCCAGCAAACAATTTACCGAAATTAATTTTTGATGGAGTGGCATCACCGGTTTTGTTGTTATTCTAAAATTACATACTTGTAAAGTCGATTTTTGTGATATTCGTGATCCTGGTTTTTGTTTAACAAGGCAAAAGCTAGAACAGCGTTTCTGGAGCATACACCAAAGAACACACCTTCCTTCCCAAAGCCTACTTATTGTGAAGAATAAAATTAATTTCTACTAACGTCGTCTCCGAAGAATTAATGTGATGCACGATGATGACATTCGTCCTGCTGGATAGGAAAACTACTGGTTTGTAACAATATAATAATAGTTTGTTTCGTTTTAAATATATATGGATTCGTTTGCAATCACCGCATCTAAAAGTAATTAAAAAATGCCAGACATAAGATCAAGACTACATACTATTAGATCAATATGTTTAAGGTATTGAATTATTTCTTCTATTTGTTTTAAAACAATCTTCACATCAATGATATTATTTAAATCATTTAATTACAAAAAACCGATCATTGAGAAGATAATATAATAACAGCATTTAATTATGTTTAATATGAAATAATTTATAATTTCTGAATTATTCAATATTTTTTTTCAGATGAGATCAGCAATTTAAAAACC
Source organism: Argiope argentata (assembly GCA_026289955.1). Taxonomy (NCBI): domain Eukaryota; kingdom Metazoa; phylum Arthropoda; class Arachnida; order Araneae; family Araneidae; genus Argiope; species Argiope argentata. Next base: position 7,867,876 of record JAOUZG010040215.1, on the reverse strand, counting down.
GTAAGATTTCAATGACCAGTATTAATTAGGTGCATATTTTATTCGAATATATGAATATTCGAATCGAGGGTTTAAAAAAATAATAAGAGGGGGAAAAGCGATGACTATTAATACTGTTCCTGCTTAAGAATGTCAAAAATAGTTTTTTTTTACAATTTGTGTTTTAATTTGGAATATTCAGGCATACATATTTGAACATAAAGGATTTTGAAATTTCTTTTCTGATTCTTTCATTTCTTGTTTATATAAAATAATCCGAATAGTTGGTAGTTTAGCCCTTTGCACTCTGAAAAATAATTAGAGGCAAAATTATTCACATAATACAAAGATTTGTTTATTGCAATGAAAAATAAATATACATAATTATTTTATGTCGAATTTCTTTGAAAAATTAATCTACATCGCTTAACCATTATGTAGATGTTTTAACAATAAAATTTGAAAAATAAATAAATAAAACGTCAAAATGATGCACAATCATAAATAGTGAGTCAGAGGAACCATTGGAGTGCAAATGGTTAGATATCTGATTGTTAGTGCTATTGCGGTCATATATTTCTTTGGAAGGTGCGTATTATCTGCGTGTAAATGATTAATAATCAAGAAAAAGGAAGCTAAGGAAGTTACATTTATCGCAACTAACATGTTATCACCAAAAAAATCGTAATTGAAAACATTAGCAAATTTGATGCAATTAAGCCAAAAGTTAGTCATTGACATACAGTTAATACAAAACTATCATTGCGAAACATATGGATGAAAATAGCCAAATGATTTCAGTATTTATTTGAATTTTAAAGGAATCTTTAATTTTTTATTTATTATATGCGCATTATTTTTTATAATATAAACATGATAACAAAACTGAAACAGGGTTTATTTTATCTAAGATTTAATAAATAATTTTACTCATTTCTGAATGAAAATAAATAATATAAATGAATAACCAATCTGAAAATATTTATTCATGATATAATGTTCTCATACGGAAAAACCATTAGATTACCATTTAAAAATCATAAAACATATATGAGCCCTTTTCTGTCGGAGATAATTCCATTTATTTAAGAAGACAATTAATCTTCTTATCTTTGATGGCCTCTTGTTTAGTATCATTTTATGCCCCAGGAATGCTCACCGCGGGGATAATTAAATTGATTAAATACGCGAGCAGTTACTGTTGGGTATTTGAATGTCTATTTGATGTTTCCTAATAATTTTGCTCATGCTGAAACATCAAGAATGCAGAAAAATTGTCGAATAATAATTGCCGATAAATAATTTCCAAATTCTTGTGAAAATAATTCGTTGAAAGTTTAATTGACCAATAGATTAATAGTTTTTTTAATGTAAATACATGGATCTTGCTTCTAACTAGTTGTACACCTCAGACTCTTTATTGTTAACTTTAATATCTTGAGAATATTAATACCACTATTTTATAGTTAATGTATTTGTTATATAATTAATATATAATGCGTTAGTATATTTGTAGTTGGATTTGAAGGAAATAAAGTATAATCCAAATGAGTTATAAAGAAATTTTTTTGTTATTTTCTTGAAAATCATATAAATTTCACTTCTTTGGAAAATGCATTCCTTAATCATCCTGTCAGACACAACAGTTAAAAATTTCCCTGATCGCTTTCGGCAGCGTACTCCCTCACCCTCTCCCAAGTTGTAGTCAATAGGAAGCCTTATCCGCCAAAGTCACAAACTCTTAGCCAATCAGGAACGTTGCTTCACCAAAATTACAGAAACAAATTGAAATTCACTCTGTTAAATCCTTAAGTCATAGTAGTTTATCAAAAGCAATAGCCTTTAACAGCCACATCATTAAGGAGATAGATCTTTTCTCTAAAGGTCGGGTGCTCCGACAATCCTTTTAATGAAGAATGAAGAAATGCATTCCTTAAAGCTTTTATATTTAATATAAAAAAGATTTAATTTTATTTAATAAAAAATAAATTATTGTCGTAAATTAACATCAATTTCAAAAGCTGCCCTATTATAAATGATATAATTTTTTTGAAAATGAAAACTATAATGATAAGTTTATATACAAGCAAAAAATTTAAAATTACATACCACGTGTTTTATTAAATGAATATACCATGGTTAGTATTTTAATAAATTATATATTTCTGGTGAAATTTAATTTTTTCTTAAATTCTCTAAACCCAAACATTATTAATGTGTCTCTCAGATTATTTACATTTATTATTGTACTAAAATAGTAAATAAATACTTTATAATCTAAATGTTATTATACAACGATTGGTGTGAGATAAACTTTACCTTTACATGGAAGAACAAATAGTTGAAGATCTTAGCTCATTGAAATATATATTCATTTTATGTTTAAAGAATTATATAAAATTAGACAATCAAATATTTTAAAAAAGTTTACAAGCGATTTCTCTCTCTTGGTATATATATATATATATATATATATAAAGCATTCTGGGTCTTATTTCAACAGAACAGTATAAGAATATTACTTCAATGCAAAGAGAAATACAAAAGCTGACAAAAATGTTAATCTATACAAATAAGTATTGTCCTTAGATACACTATGACCTTTATAATTTTTTAAAAAAATTGTTACATTAACTTTTATTAGAAATATCTTAATGCGTATTGTTGAAATAAAAATTTTTATTGTTTCAATTTAAAATATCTTATTAATTCCATTTAATATTAAATGATAAAATAATACAAGCTGCAAATAAGCCATTTTTTATTAATGTTAGTTAACAAGTTTTTAAGTATAAAAATGAAAAAAATCAGCATAAAATTATACATAATTAATAAAAAATTCATTTTTCAAAAATAACATAAAAATTGTAATGCTAAATCAATATCAATGTTATACATAAAAACTAAAATTTTATTTGTTTTTAGAGATTAAAAGGCATTATGTATCGAAGGTTGTTTGAAGTAATTTTAAATGCATGTTGCTTAAAATATTTTTTTCGCTTTGTTAAATATTTAATATTCTTAAACAAATACATTTTTTCTATAATTGAAAATGATATAAATTTTTTAAAAAACTGCGACTTTAGAAAAATAATCGCTTCTTTTGTAACATTAATGAAAAATAACCCACTTGTATTCAAGTTATAGCAGATTAAATGCTTTAACATGTACTTAATTGTCCTTTAACTTGCTTAAAAAATTGTTTTAAGAAAAATTTATTAAAAAAAATTAAAAAGGATTTATGCCTTCTGATTTGTTAAAAAAAATTTAATACGTATGATATTATTAGAAAAAATAGGATTAATTTTCATTTTTTAAATATGTTGTTTCTGCTATGTATTTTATCAATATATATTTATACTTTCCATGAATATAACCTAAACCGTCTTCGATGAATCAGAATTTCACAAAATATTGACCGACATGAAATATCCGCTTTCAACTTCGGCACTCATGACCATTTGTTTGAGGAAGATATATTTACTTACTTTTAAATAATTAATGAACGTGGAAGAATGATGCACGAAAAGACATTTTTAAAGCATTTTAAACAAATAAATCTTTCAAGGACGCATTTATGCAAGAGTGGAAATTCTTTTTAAAAAACCTTCTTTTCCCAATGAAAATTTAAATAAATTATCCAATTAGTCATTTGTTACGTACAAATTCTTGGAAGAATAAACATTCTGCGCAAAATGGCTCGGAATAGAAACTAATTCATCATCGACAATTATTTAAAGTATTCACATTTAGCTTTAGCTATCATTTGGTTATTCTGAACAAAATTCGTTTTAAAAAGGGGAATAGGGTTAAAGTTTGTTCTATGTGTTTATTTTTCGACAGATTGTTTCCCAAAGATAAAACAACAGTGTTATATGAATCACATTGATTTAAATATAACAGAGATTACAAAATTAAACACATATTGTAAACTTTGCTTACACATTAATTATGCAATTCAAAGTGATTTTTTGTTGAAGCTTCTGTTCTTCGACGCCTTTAATAATTTATTAGAAAACTATTCTAAATTTTCTCTGTTTGTTTGAGATATAATGAATTAATGTAGTTTGGGAAGTGAACTTTTCCAGAAGCCTTTACTGTCCTAGACTTAGCAGAGCAAGTTAAAACTTAAATTATTTGTCTTACATCTTCATATGTTTGATTGATTTTTCATGGGAAAAGTCATTGATTTGAAATATCGATAGAAGGAGTGCAATCCTATCTTGGTGTATAACAAGATAAAATCACGTAAATTCGGGGGATAGAATTTGTATTCACCTCAATCTCATTTTTCATTCTCTATTATATTTCAATTGCAGATTATTTCTAGCTTTTAATTGTTCAATTTAAAAGCTTATTTAATCCATTATTAATTATCGTCGTGCAAAATCGGTATTCAATCGGTATGCAAAAATTGGTACTTAAATATTATACAGTCTTCGTCAACGATCCCCAACAGTTTAGTAACTTATTGGCGACGGATTTAAATTTGGCGATAAAGATCAACGAATTACACTATTGCAGGATTGCCATATTTGTCTATTTAGCAACTCATTGGCGACGGATTTCAATTTGGAGATAAATATCAACGGATTACACTATTGCCGGATTGTCATATTTGTCTATTTAGCAACTCATTGGTGACGACATCATTGGACGGTATAATACGTTAGTACCGAAAAATTTTCTTAGGACAGTTCTCTATCCTTTCACAGCTATATAGAATAATATTTCTATTTATATCGATTTTAAGTCAGTTTAAAATTTTGTAACTTGGTTCACTAAGTGATTAAGGTGCTATAACTGAATAATATTTCATAGTTTGTTTAGTTATTGCCTTTAATTTAGTTAACTCGTTTTTCAGCTTCATTTAAATGGATATAACTGCATTATATTTTGCTACCCGCTTTATTTCAATCTCACTTTAATTTAACTGCAAGGTTGGCATGGTTTTTCTCTCACCATTACAAGTGTATATATATAAACACCATTTTCCGATACGTAATTGTGTACTTATTTTAGTACAAATAAATTTCCTAATTATTTTCAATATGTTGTTTCCTTTTTACCATAAATTTTCAAATTGTACTATACAATGAATACCATATCGAATGTTCTTAAAATGGTATGTTACTTTATTTTTAAATATATACTCCTTTGATTGTAATTATCAAATAAGATAATGTTACGATTTTTAAAAAAAGAAGTAAATTTTTAACATCAGCAAAAAATATTTTTTAATGTCGGAACATTTTGTTGTTTTTGGGATGAAGTTTTTGGCGTCAACAAAAATCCGTCGTCGAAAAATAAAAATGTTGTTATCTTCACCAGCATCTTTAAAAAATCAACTTTTAATACCTCTTTGACATTGCATTTACAAAAGTTAAGATAAAAAAAATAAGTTTATGACTACAGCAAATAAAACCTAGAAAATGTCGTTTTGAGCACGTGATTATATGAAATGAAATAAACAGGAAATGCGATATTTATTTAAACAATAAATGCGAGACCAAGTTTTTTTGGTCGTTTCCAATACTGAAATGACTCATTCAATGAAAATGAATAAAGATATAATTTAACTTGCACTGGCACGTGACGATTGATCGTTCAAGAAAGGATGTTCTGAAATGATACATTGAAATATGCATAGTAGATTCCATTTTGATCTTCTTTTTTATTACTTTTGTGAGAAAAGTGATTTTTAAAAAAAAAATCGTTGTAGTAATTTTCAAACGTATAACGTTTTTCGGGAAAAAGTTAATGACCTTGTACTCTTAATTAAAGACAATCTGTATGAAATGTTCAATTAACTCTACATTAAATAAGAGTTTGTTTGCAATGACAATATAACTTCTGCTATTAAAATCATTATTAGTATCTTAAAAAAAGAAGTAAGTTCATTTACAAGCTATTATCTATGCTATGAAAACCTCAGAGAAAAAAAGAGAATTAGCATTTGAGTATATATTTATAAATATCTAACTTATTTGCTCAGTGTAATTAATGCCTATGCTGCCTATAATGCCAAAAATAATTATTTATATTTAGAAGATATCAAATAATTACTTAACTCAATGTTTTTTTAATAGAGTTATTTGATCACTAAAATCTCAAAAAGAATAAGGGGAGAGCTTAAGTGCAAATAGATTTAAAAACAGAGTTGAGAGTCTGATTTAATAAATCGATATCTAATAATAAGATAAAAAGGCGTTTCAATGTATGAATATCAAATTATTTAATGTTGATTTATATAAATAAAAAATCGGATAAGTTAATGAATAAAAGAAGTTTCATTAAAACTGAAATTTTAAATTGTTTTATTAAAAAAACAAGAAAAAAATTACCGATAAGAATGTTACTTTGTAAATAATCAGACTTCTTGCAACAAATAAATATTTAGTAAGAAAATAAGTGAATTCGTATATCTTCAATTCCAAACAACAATATGAAATTCACTTTTTTATTATGAACTAGCACTTCCAACACGGCGTTGCCCATGGCATAGCTTCCAAGAAGAAAAATTAGCTTTGAACTTAAGTATATCCTCCACTCGATATGACATGGACATGTTAAGCAATATCAAACAAAGAAAAAAAAATATATATTTATAAATTATCAAAAATATCCACAAAACCATTTTTATAGCACACATTCAGAAATATTTAGAGTGGTGGATTTCTTACAAAAGTAAAAAAATATGATATATTTTTTTTTTACTTTTGTAAGAAATCCACCACTATACAAAACGCATGTGATCATTTCGAGATTGGATTTCCTTTTATTGGGCATAATGAGATTTGAATTAATGTTTAAAATCAGACGTAAACTAATAAAAGTATCGTATTTGCATGCCACAGCTCTTGCTATTTATACATATGAAGTTTGAGGTTTTCACGCATACGCGGATATGTTAAAATACAAATTATAAACTCCCCTATTTACTACTGATTTTAATGTACTAAAACCTTTCTTTATAAATCCTCTACAAAATAGTACAAATATCTCCAATATCCGTTAACTTTTTCTCCAGTTTTTGTGGCTGCAATATACTAACACTTTCAAAATACTTCATTTTCTACTCTGTATATATATATGCAATACAATTCACGAGCTAACAAGATAAAAATATAGCTTAGGAACAAAAATTTAAATACCAAAGTAAGGAAAAGGGTTTCAGGATATCCTTTAATTTCAATTATTAGAAATCAAATAAAATAAGGCATAGCTTCAAAATCTTCTTTTGCTTTAATTACAGGGAAATTATATAATTAATGAGTAAATTATACGGCAGTTATTTAATTAATTTTCTAAGAATATAAATGCATCTACAAATAAATAAAATTATCGAAAAAATTAATTTTTACGATCATCTTAATTAGTATCAGATTGGAAGAAAAACGAAATGTTATATTTTGTGGTGTGTTACATGCAAAATAATTTGGTAATTCTCAGATTAATTTCTTCACCATTGCCTTTTCTTCTGCACGCTTGGAAAAATAAAGCATAATTAAGTTTTATTTTTACTCGTGTTCCTACCTTTTTTTTATAAAAAACATTTTATTCCCTCATCTAATAAATAGGGACAAGAATTAAATATGTAGATGATATACGATAGTTATTTATGCTTTTCTTCTTATAAACTATCACCATGGCAACCAATAATTTTCCGAACGAAATATAAACCATGTAAAAATAAAAGAGGAAAATACTCAACACATGCAGTGAAATAATTTCTTATATTTTGTTCATATACCATTGGAGAGAGAGTAAGAGGGAAAGAAAACTTTTAAGGGAAATTTGTCTTTCTGTAACTTTTCAATCTTGAGTTCTGTATATCTTTTCGGAACTTTTCACGGCACAGTGTAAACCAAATAAAGTAATAAATATGCAGTTTTATGTATGATCAAAAGTTTCCTTTGAACATTTTATTTAAAAAGTTATATTTGCTACATATCAATTGTTATTTTTGGGATCGCGGTTTCTCAAAATTTTTTTAAAGTTAATTTTTTTAAAAAATATTAACGTTATAAAAGTTTTAAATAAAGCACCATAAAATCATAATTTACTGTTATTTAGGTAAATTTAATACATGCGACATATAATTTTATTAATTAATTGCTCGCTTTAAAAGAATTTTTAATTTTTTTTAAAAATATTATTTATTAAAAATTTATCTAAAATTTTCCAATTTTTCTTTAATAAATTTAAAGAGAACCGCACAGAATTCATTTTAGACCATTCTAAAATTATAACTAAACAGTAACAATGACTCATTTTGTGATTTTAATAATTTTAAAAAATCAATTGTTACTTAAAGCTTATAATGTCTCCCTACCACGTCAGGCAACCAAGTTTGCCTATCAAAACCAACTTTTCTTAACGTTAAGTGCGATGAAATTGAGCTTCGGACCTAGGTCTTTTAGCCTTGAAGTTGGACCTTGACAATAAGCTATATTATAAATTGTTGGTTAAGCTACATTAACATTTTATGCAAAGGCTGTTATTATTGATGTAACCAAAGCTTTAAAGCTTCTAAGAATGTATACATACCTAACTTTTGTTAATTCTCCTCTTCAACGTTTTATAAGTTTTCAATGATATCAAAAGCATGTTTTCTGCATCTATTACACTGCGAATACGTTGCTCAATTTTCCAGATATTTGAATTTGAATAAAGAACTTTTCCAACCTGACAGAAGATAAGATTTTATACCCAAATATGAAAAAGAAGAATAAATTAACAATTTTAAAATTATTTTTTCTTTTGGCAACATTGTTTATGAATATTTTGTAGTATATTAAAAAGACAACTTTTTTTTATAAAAATAAAATTCTGATGATGATAGCCTGTCCGCCACACACACACACACACACACACACACACACACACACACACACACAC
>JAOUZG010040215.1:7836691-7856431 GCA_026289955.1 Argiope argentata | reverse complement strand
CACACACACACACACACACACACACACACACACACACACACACACACTTAATTTCGGTATGCAAAGATTTTATATCTATAGGAAGAAATGCTGCAACTGTTTATGAAAGAATTAATGACTTCAGGCAATTTTACCACGGAAGAAGATTGAAATAAAAAGGCTTCTTTCACAGTTTTTTTTTATTGTACTCACTACAGATGAACGGGAAAGCTATGTTAATATTATTTTTTTAATGAATTTGTGATACTTTTATTTTAAATAGAAAAATCGAATAGAAAATCGAATAGAAATTTTATTTTACGTTACCTTTTTTAATGAATGTTTTTCATTATCAAAGTAGTAAAGCAGAGGGCCCCCAAAGAGGTTTTTGCCCCATGCTCCCAACTAGGCTAAATCGGGTGCTGACCACAGATCCTCAAATAAAAAATTCTGATAGTTTCTGATAGTTCTATCCGTAGTTATCAAAGCAATTGATAACTACGGATAGAATGAATAAATTGCACAGCAATAAGTTAACTACCTGTGCTAAACAAATAAAATTATCGCTAAACGCTGATTTTCTTATACGATCGTATTCATTAGTACACGATCGCAAGAAAAATGAAATTGAGCCACTGTGATGCCCATTGTGATAGGATTCAAGTCAAACTTTTCAATGAAATCTTGGTGAAATTTCTTTCACTCAACTTTCCAAGTAGATCTTCTGCATGCTTAGAAAATAAATAATTATTAGATTTTTTTTATTAATGGCGTTATCTTTTAGAAAACTTCTGTTGTTCGGCCCTCATCGAAAATATTATGAATGGAATTAAAGATACGAGTGTTATTTTTTTTAAAACACTGTATGATTATCTTTAAGATTCAAAAGAATAACGATCAGAGGAAAAAAAGAACACCGAAAATGTTTACCAAATGTAGAAAATAAACCGAAGTCTTTTCTCTTTTATAAAGTAAGAAACATGCTATTCTCTGAGAAATAATTGATTACTTCCTTTTTTAAAGTTTTTAAGTTTGAATATTTATGGTTTTATAGACTATTCAAAGATGCTAGAATAATGAACGTGAAATTTAATATTCCTTTCAAGATTCATTTGCCGCATAAACGTGAATAAATTTGATGTTTATTTCATATTAAAGAAGTCGTAAGAAAACTCGAATTCAAGAATCAAACTTTAACATTTATTTAAATCCTAAAACATCTTGTACCTATTTCTTATTGCTACTAATAAAAAGTTAATTGGGATGGGCAGCCGCTTTTTGTAAGTTGTTAGTATTTTAAATTATAAATTATTGGAAAGTTTTTTATTTGGTGAAAAATTTATAGTTATAATAAATATCCTGATACCTTTTAATGCTGAGAATTCATTGAATCTCATTTGTCTTTGAAACAAGCAATATTTTAGTTGTAGTTCAACAAGCAATACATTTGATGACTGTTCATTAATTTGCAAACTTATCAAAAATTTCGTTACATGCATACATTATGATTTATTTATTAATTCTTTATGAATTGTTTATTCATTAAGTTTCATTTACTCGATTGTTATGATTCATTCACTCAATTGATATGATTCATCAATTCATTTATTATGATTCATTCACTTAATTGTCATGATTCATTAATTCATTTATTATGATTCATTCGTTCACTTATCCATTCATCATGATTCATTCATTCATTAGAATTTATTGCAATCATTATGATGAAAAATTTATATTTAATAAATGTTTCTCGTCAAATTCAAATAATATAAAGTTATTATCAATAAGAAACTCAACAGTAATATACTTTTAGTAGTAATAAATTACACATTAAAAATAAGTGCATTCATCTATTCATTATGATTAATTTATTCATCCCTCAATTTTGTTCATAACGATTCAGTTATTCATCAATTAATTCATTCTGATGAAAAGTTTATAACAAATAAATGTTTTTCTTCAGATTCAAAATATATAAAGTTATTATTGATACACAAAAGCTCAACAGTAATGTGCTTTTAGAAGTTATAAATTACACATTAAAATTAAATTCATCCATCCATTCATTAGGATTCATCATTCCTCCATCCATTCATCATGATTAATTTATTCATCCCTCCATTTATTATGTATATGAAGGAAAAAATGACCAAATATGAATATTTGTTGCCATTGAATATACTAGTATATTGTTTTATACAATTTCTATATCTCACATTTAGCATATAAAATGATTAGATCTGATCATTTCATAAAATGAAAATTGAATTCATATCAGGATGCTCTGAAAACTCATAACGAATTTAGAGAATTTTGATGTTTTTTTAATTAAATTTGGTCAAAAGTGGACATCAGGTCAAACGGTCAGACTACTTTTGTCGAAACTGACTACACAATATACTTTAAACTACTTATTGATATAAAAAATAAAACTGTAATTATTTTAAAGGCTGTTATTATTTACTGTCAGTCAAAGTTATAAAATTTAGTGAAGTACTTTTCTTTTCATGTTGATCTTTTAAGAGAAAATAAATCTTCTTTATTTCAACACCTTCTATAAAGCAGTGCTTATAATAGCAATGACTTAATTGTTCAATTATTCACATAAATGTGAGTAATTCAAATAGAAGTTTGTGGACGGAACACCACCTAAGATGAAGCTATAAAATATTTGTTGAGTCTATTGGGAATTTACCAAAATCCATAACTCGTTTTAAGCATTGCATTTTGAAGAATTTTAATTAATTGTTTTAGTATAGCTTCTCTATACATATTTAATATTATTAATAGTTAAATGCTTTACAGTAGTTTTATCTCACAAATCTTATTTAATAATATAAGACAGACAATAGTAATTCTTTGTAAACTTACTGCAATGTACATGCAGTTATATTAAATTTTAATGATATTTAGTCTAGACTTTTTAAATATTCAAATTTCCAATAAAAGTGAATCGATTTCTATAGAATACTTCAGCTTAAGGTAATCTTTGAATTTAATTTTATTGAACCAGATATAACAGTAAAGAGGGGTTTTTTTAGGGAATTTATTTCTCATTAATATTAATTAACTTATTGTTCTTTATTTTGATACATAAAAATTAGCCATAATTCCGAATACAATATTTCATAAAATAGTTTAGAAAATTAAGTGTGATTTCTTCGAAGTTATTAATAAAATGTTTTTTAAAAAAATAAAATTTTATCTGCTTTTGCACTGTAAAAGTTATTTCTAGTAAAATGTTTATCTTGCACTCATCTATGACAGCACTAAGGTTCGTTTGCACTTTTATTCAAAAAATTTGCAGACACATGTTTATAAACTATTCATAGCACATTATCACCGAATTAGATGGAGATAGTAATCATATTCAAATTTCAGTTATGAACATTTATTATAGGGAGATTTGAGAAATTAGGCATTTTGGATATTAGAAATAATGTAAAATGTTGATTTTAAGTTTTTCAAAAAAAAAAAAAAATTAATTTAACTAAAAAAATGATTTGTATTGTAAATAACAGAAAAGTCAGATGTTTTTCAGAAGCATACAAATATAGTTTTTCAGTATTCCATGTTATTACGAGAAATGTACTTACAGAAGATTCAACGAATTTAAATTAAAGGACTCCGTAGGAGAGGATCAAGCTATGTATAAGTGAAAAAAAAACTGGTCTTTTAATTTAGTTTATCAAATTGCACTCAAATTAATTTAGAAAAATCGATTCCAAACTCCTTTTCCTAAAAACAACAATGCAGAGGACACTTCAACTTAATTTCTAAAATCCATATAGCATTTGTGGGAATCCATCGAAAACTACAATCAGATCAACATCAATGTTTATACTTAAACTTCTATTCAAGTGTAATCAAATTTTTATTCCCTCAGAAAAAAAAGTGGGACAAACACGCATAGCTTTAATCGGACAAGGAGAATTTAATAGAACCATAATCATGCAAACAAAAAATTCTAAGTACAAAAGGCTCATTATCAGTCAAAATTTACAATAAATCTAAGGTATGGAATTTTATATACCACTTGGTTGGTCAGTAATTATACAACAGCAAACCAACTTCTGTCTAATATATTCAATTTTAAATAAAATTCTATTCTTACATTTTTCTCATCTACGGTGCTTATGCAAATATAGTAATAGCATTCTTTATGCTGATCCTTCTCACCATGCGTATGCTCTAAGATAATAGTTGGATGTAGAGTTCCTTGATAGATCGATTGACTTACAATAACATGTTGAATTTCCTCCTACGCCCCCAACATGATACTAATGAGCTGCTGTATACGAATCTGCGTTAGTTCTGTGTATAACAGAAAAGATATAGCACATCGTTGCCTAAGAATTCAAGAAATAAGTTTAGATGTCACAAATGATGAACTGGATGGCATGCATGCAAGTGATTTTAGATGAATGCACTTTTGTATAAGCGTCGATGTTCATTTGAGAGCTACACATAATGTATTACTAGACCAGTTTTCGAAATTTAATGTAAGTTATTCAATACATCCATAAGTAAATGCATAAGTAGATGCATAATATTTCAATAGTTATTTTATTATATGTGTATTATTCTTGTAAAGGGAAAAAATCGGCTCAAAAAATCAACCTGAGAATGAAAAAAAAAAGGTTACGTCAAAAGATTTGAACCAATATTTGAGCAAACTTTAATAATGAAACTTTTAAAAAATCCTGAGTATAAGAAAAACAACTCCTTCCTTGATATTAATTATCTATGGTGGCATTTTGAAATATTAATGTCATAACATTTATAATTAATCATTACAAAATTAAAATATTTTTATACAGTAGTCTTTCAATTTTGATAACAATTTGCAATTGGAAGTATATATCTAATTGCAATAGTCAAGGAAATAATCACTTGTTCCACTTTATTGAGGTGCTCTTAAAATATTTATATAAATTAAAACAAAAAATAATAATATTCCATAATTCAACATCAATGATAACACAATAAAATTCCTTCATAATATATTCACCTAATATTAATTTTTATTCTAATAAAAATTGCCTTTTTTCACATTTTTATATTTTTTATTCCTTTCTGAATAAAAAATTATGTCATTAATAAACTTTATTGAAAAGAAATAATACATGAAGCAGTTAAAATATCGTTTAAAGAATGGTTTTTTAACTCTTTTCAGTTTGTTAAAAAAATAACTGAACCCAAGATATACCTATGATATTCTATTCTAGTAAGAAATCTTACTATATTACTTACTAAAAAATGTAGTCCAAAAATTCTTCTAAAGTGAATTAAAAAATTTTTTTGATGATTTTTACTAGTATTTCAATTTTCTTTTGACAAAATGAGCTTTTTTTTTAATAATCTTAAGAATTTTCATATTAGCTCCTTAAAAACCGATAGAAAATAACAATCTTTCCTTCGTGTAGCATTAAGTGCTTGGTTAAAATTTGGAAGATTTCTAATTAATGTTGAAAATGACAAGAAAAAATGAACTAATTTAAAAATATAAAAATTTATAACAGTTTTTTTATCTTTTAAATTCTTAAAGATAAGAAAAGGATTCCCCTTTTTATATATATATATACTCTCTACATATCTCTTTAAAATAGGATTTTTTCCACGAACTATTCTTTCAAAAAAAATTCTACATGGGCATTGATTTTTTTAAAAATTGTGTGATGCGTCTAATGTAAATAATATCGAATTTTGACTTTGAAAATTATACTTTATTTATCTTATCTTTTTCGTTTTTTACACAAATTTAGTACTCAAAATTCACGTTTTCCATATTAGTTTTCGTTTTTTACACAAAATTAGTTTCTTTAAAAGAAGTTTGTAGTTCTGCGTTTCAAACACGAAACTACAAACTGCTTTAAAAAATGGCAAATTTTCGAATATTTTTTTTCAAACTGTTTAAATATGAAATGAATTGAAACAAAAGTTTGTAACCTCACCTTTTGATTTTTATGAAACGAATATTGAAGAGGGTACGAATTTGTTATGAGACGTAACAAAAGAAACAACTTTACAGAGGGTTTAATCACATATAACTTCAGATCAACCAACCAATAAGGAGGCTCGAAAACTGTATTGGCCTTTACCCAGCATCACTTAACATATTTGTAAGTCTTTCTACTTTACTATGATATTAATTGATTAGAAAAGAAATATTGTAATTCATATATTAGTATATATCAGAACGAAGAATGTTTTACTTCCATTAGATATTCTAACTGAATCTCAATATATGTGTTTGATATTAATTTCAAATTTTAATATTCTTGAGTAATTGTAAATTTGTCTCTTGGGAATAATTTTTCAACTATCTTAAATAGTAAATTTTATTCCAACTTAAGATAAAACTTATAGTTGTTTTTAAATTAAAAAATGCGTATTTAAAATAATGTATGCTAAGGAGTTCAATGAAATTCTCAAGTGGTAATATTAAATCACATGAGAATCAGGCATAAAATGCTGTGCACGATTTCTATAATTTGATGAATACAATTTGATGACAATTAAGCAAACCATGAAGTTTACTTTACTACAACACAGAAAAATTTCATCCCAACTAATGCTATGTAAATTCTGAAAAATAAAATTGCCAAGACAAATAGATAATTGACATTAATTAAACTGTGCAAAATTTTTATATAGATTAAACCAGACATTTTATTCATTGCGGACTAGTCACATTAAACAATTCTCTGGTTCTCTTTGGCTCAATAATTAGATATAGTTTCAATTTAATCTTATGTGTATATTTAATGCTAAGGAGTTAATATCATAATGCTATTAAACTTTAAGAGTTTAAATAACTTGTTTCAAATTGCAAATTGGTTTCTGCGTAATTTATATTCATTTTTTGATCTCTCGTATAACCTGCTTAGATAATTTTCAAAGTCTTCCTTTCCTAACTCTCTTAAATGAATAAAATCAAAAATATTTAAAAAATAATAAAACAGGAAGCACTTTATTGAGGTAAATCCTCAAAGTAATTTGCATATAAATAGTAGAAATTTCATTTTTATCAAAATTACATGAAATGTATAGCTTTTAAAAGGTTTTACAAGGTTTAGCTTTTAAAAGGTTTTAGCTTACATTTATAGATTTTAAATTTTCTAATCTTAAAATACTGCAAAAAAATATTTTTGCAATGATAATTTCAGGATTTATTTTGTTAAAGCACTAAAACCGATTTAATTTTAATTCCTTAAATGTTCAAAATATAATCAATAATAACTCTGATGATGACATTATCATTTCTCGGATTATATTGTACTACATTTGAAGGTTCTATTTGAAACAAACTGTATTGCAGAGTGCCTATGCATGCTCAAACAAGACGCATTCCATTTTATTTTTAATAGAGAAAAAAATGAAATCATAAGTCAATCAACATGGTTTTTATATAATAAATTTTGTTGGTAATGTGATATTGCATTATTTTTTCATCTGACTAAAATTTAATTTCAGTTTAATTGTACGTTTTGTATTCAATATTTATTCCAAGAACATGACATTCGTAAATTTTATTGATAAATTTACTTTTAACAATAATAATCAAGAGTAATCTGAAACTTTTTAAATTGCAGTTAACTTTTAGGGTGATAATGATCCGTAGTTGGTATGTTAATCCTCTGGAAGAGAAACTCTAGCTTCCAACTTCCTTAATCGATAGGGAATCGAGTGAATATAGATAAGAACATGATCGTGTAAATTAGAATCCTTGTCGTTCTATATTTATGAAATATTTGTGATATTAGAATAATTTCTAATACCTCAGATATATATATATATATATATATATATATATATATGTCAGATGTATGAATAAGCATCCCTTTAAAATAGGGCTGTGGTGCAAGCAAATGTAATGCATGAGCAGCTAAGACCCACTCTTGACCCTAGTTAGCGCTACTAAAAAGAGTCGCACCCTCGGCTTAAAATCGTTGACCGTGTCGGTGAGCTTGCCAATGACAAGTCCTATTGGGAAGGGAAAAAATAAGTTTCTTTAGGGAAAATTGTTATTAAAACAACAACAACAACATGGAACTATGCATTAGTTCTAAAAATATTTCATAATTTGTCTGTTCCTAAAACAAACAGCCCCTTGGCATAGAATATGGGTAAAAAATACTTTTTTTTACCTATGTACCATATAATAAATGGATAATTACATCTATCTGTAAATTTTAAGCGTTTTCGATAAGACATGCCTGACTGAAAACAACTTCTTTTTTTGAATTGAAGAACTTCAAATATTCCAAGCTTAAAAAAAAAAATTAGAACGGTTAACAGACTTATATTTCCAAATAAATAAAATGATTATAATGTAAATACTACCAAACAGATAGTTATGCAATTTTTACCTTTAGATTTTCGCCCACTAATTACAGAAATCAACAAAGAGCAGTTAATTAAACTATTAGTAAGGCAATTACTTCATGAATATAACATCATGAATTTATAATAACAATTATGTAATAAATCACGTAAGTTTGAGAAGGCCAAATAAACAACGCACAGAAATTTAAATACGAATGTAAAGAAGCACAATTCAGCGTTATTCATTAATTCCAAGAATATAAATGAAAAACGACTATGCCCTCATACAAAAAACATTGGAAGTTTAATTATGGTTAAATACTATTATGAATGGGTTGATTACACTGCAGTTATTTAATTACACTTTTACGGGCATAATACTGTCGACAAGTAAATAAAATTATCTAAAAAAACTAATCTTTACGATCATCTTAATTAGCATCAGATAGAAAGAAAAATGAAATGGAACCTTTTGTGATGAGTTACACACGAAACATTTAGAGAAATCTTGGAATTATTTCTTCGGCGTAACCTTCCAATTGCATTTTCTTTTGTGCGCCCCGAAGAACAATGCATAATTAAGTCATTTTTTATTAGTGTCCGTACCTTTTAAATAGGTTGTTTCATTTCTTTCCAACAGATTGGGAGGAGAATTAAATATGCAGATGAGAAGCGATAATTCTTCGAGGCTTTTTTATAAACCTTCGTAATGGTGTTCTATAAGGTTACGAACCAAATAATGGTCTTGTTGAAAGAGACGATGGAAAATATTCGCCACGTGTAGCTAGCAGCATCAGATATTTTATATGTTTGCGAAATAAATGAAATGTTTTTGTTGGAGTTTATTTTTTGATCATTTTCTGAGGTTTCAAGAGCGAGTAATTCAAATATTTTTCAAGTAACAATTGCGAAATTTTAAGCATGCCATTTAGTTTCTCTTAGTTTTATATCTAATAGTGGCTTTCAGAATTTATTAATTTTACTCGTATTTAATTAATTTAGATATGTATGGAATGATTATTTATTTTAGAAAGGTCAGGATATCCTGGTTGGTACAGCGTTTGACTTATATTCCTTTATTTGCGAGTTTGAACTTCGCTGGCCGAAGACTCCCCTAGTGCTTGTGACTGGCGCTCGTTAAATCTGTAGTGGTCCCAAATACCTCCAAGTCAAGAGTAATACCACTGGGGCTACTGAGCCAGAGGTAATCGTTCTCTGTTACATATCTAAATTATGATCTGTGGATGAATGAATGAAATGCATGGATGAAGAACACCTCGTAAAAAAGGTTTGAGACGTGTGTGAGCTAAGAGTCAGACTTCTGCCCTCGGGTGCTCAAGGGTCCATACCCTCATAAGCTACTGCATCCCTCTTTCTGTTGTAAAAGGGAACACGTCAACAATATTTAATAGATTTAGTATTTCAGCGCATTTCTAACTTAATAATGTTTATTTTAGTTTTTTTATGATAGTAAATTTGTGTAAATATATTTATATTTATGTGTTCATTTATTACAACTCATGGCTATGAAGCATATTTAATTATAAACAATACAATATTGTTTAAGCAAAATCTTGGTTTATATTAGTAATTTGGTGCAAACGTATTTGTATTTATTTGCTCATTTATTACAATTCATGGCTATGAAACATTTTTGATTTTAAACAATATATTTTAAAGCAAAACCTCGGTTTATATTAGTAATTTGGCAAAATCATATTTGTATTTATTTTTTTACTTATTTGTTATAACTGATTATAAAGGATTTTTAGTTGTAAGTACATTTTTAAACAAACGATTTATATTGAATTTGCAAATATTAGGTAAGTAATTATTAATCATTAAGTAAGTAAAATTGAAACAGATAAAGATATTATGAATTGCATTTGATGAGTTGCTAATAGTATTCTTATATTTAATGATTCAGAGAATTTGCATTTTATAAAAAAAATCCTCATCAAATGTGATAGAACTTTTTTAATCAACCTCGCTATTGTGACTTCCTGAAATACCTGTGGGCATAGTCTGTCTGTATATTCAATGTATACTATTCAGTAAATAGTATTCTTATCCTCATAATAATTTAAATGAATGTTATGGATGCAGAGACGGAAATCAAATTAATTCTGAATTACTCCATTTAAACTTTATTGAAGTGGATCGATAAACATTTAATGGAGTTCAATTATTTTTGATCCCCAATGCAGTTTAAGTTTTCAAATATAAATATATAAGGTTCTATATTGGATTGGGTTGAAATTTTAGACAACTATTATATTTAGAATTCTAAAAATTCTATTCTAACTACTTTTGTTTTTTTTTGTCTTGGAAATATTACTTACTAATAAAACAAACAATTGCAGGTATTATGCAAAAATAAGGAATACTTATCAACAAAATTTAACCCTTTTTAGTCCGAAAAATAATTAGATGCAAAATTATTCACCTAATACAAAGATTTGTTTATTGCTACGAAAAATAAATTTATAGAATTCATTTAAGTCGAATTTCTTTGAAAAATTAATCTACATCTCTTAACCTTTATGTAGGCGTTTTTAACAATTAAATTAAAAAATAAATAAATAAAACGCCAAAATGATGCACAGTCTTGAATGTTGAGTCACACTCGACATCGGAGCAGGTTAAACAGCTATTTAAAAGTCTACAAATAAATTGCTTTTTAAAAGTATTAGTATTAACAACAGAGGATATGTATTTCAGTGACTTTTTTGTATTTAAAAAAATATAAGAAAACAATACTATTTATGAGAATTCAGTCTATTCTGTAAATTAACTACAATGAATAAGTAGAAAAATAGCAATTTTCATTGAGAGGTGGTTCAAAAAACCATATAAATATATGTTTTCAAAATGATAATTCATACTTCAAGTAAAAAGAAAAAAAGATTTTAATCTTGAAAGAATCTAATGTAATAAATTTAATCTATTTTAAGATTAGTAAAAGTTTAATATTTTGAATTATAATTTAAAAATATAATTTTTAAAAAATAAATTTTAAATAAATTTTTAAATTATAACTTTAACTTCATAATTACTTTTATTTTCAAAACGGGCACTTGAATATTTTATAGTAAGCTTAATTTATGAAATCGCTCATTGAATGCTGAAACATAATACAGTAGTTTTATTAACATAAACATTGAAATTAATTTCTGATAACATTTTTTTAATTAGTTGTATGAAAAATAAAGCATTTTAATTATTTTTGAAAGAGAAAGAGTGATAATAACTAAAAAAAAATTATTTATCCCTCATATAAAGAAACACTCAAACTTGAAAAATAATTTCTAAGCAGAAATAAATAAATTTAAATTCCAACACAAAGAAGGCTGCTTTCGTGATTATTTTTCAATCTCAAAGTATCAAAATTAAAACCTTATTCAGAATTCGCACAGATTCTCTGAGAGTTTAATTACAGTTAAATGATATAAAGAGTTAGTAAATTGAACTGCATTTACTTAATTACATTTTTGCATAATACTGCCAAAAAACAAATATAATTATAATAAAAAACCAATCTTTGCGATAATCTTAATTAGTATCAGATCGAAAGAAAAATGAGATGGAACCCCTTTGAGGTGAGCAGCACACGAAACGTTACGAGAAATTTAGCAGAAATTTCTTTGACGTAACAATCCGATTGCATCTTTTTCTGCACGCTAGAAAGAACAATTTATAATTAAGTCATTTTTTTATTCGATCATATACCTTTTTAAAAAAACTTGTTCCATTTCTTTTTTTCGCCATCTAGCATATTGGGGAGAGAACTAAATATGCAAATGAGATGAAACCATAGTTGTTCGTGATTTTTTTTCGTAAACCAACGTTATGACAAGGCATAAGATTCCAAATGAAAATGCTATCTTTGTGAGAAAGGAAACGGAAAATACTTGAATTATACAACAAACGTTTCTTAATTTTTTTAAAAAAATATTTCTTCTTATGTGTAAAGCATTTACTAGAAATATTTCTGTCTCTTTTCGTAGTTCTTTATTTTCTTATCATTATATATTCATTCAATCAGATGTAAAGTTAAAATATAATGAGGAAAATACAAAAACGAGTCAAATAGAAATGAGACAATGCCAATATATGGCAAAAAGAGTTCTTTATTTAAAAGTAGTCACCGTGAACAATAAGATATTTGTCCCATCTACAAACGAACCGCGGAATTCCCCTCTCATAAAACTCCTTCGGTTGCTGTTTCAAATAATTTGAAACTGACTCCTTCACGGCGCAGACTGACAAGAATCTG
This sequence comes from Argiope argentata, assembly GCA_026289955.1. NCBI lineage: Eukaryota > Metazoa > Arthropoda > Arachnida > Araneae > Araneidae > Argiope > Argiope argentata. Next base: position 7,843,845 of record JAOUZG010040215.1, on the reverse strand, counting down.
ATACCCTTGGGATAATGTTTCAGCTTCCCTAAAAAAATAAAAGTTGCATGGTGACAAATCTGGTCTATATGGAGGACGTTGCAGCGTTTCCCGCTGGAATTTGGCCCGTTTTTTCTTATCCAATCATTGAATTGGTGACAGGTATTGTCATTGAACACCTTAAAAACTTTAACCTCACGCTTTCGCGTCACTTTCGTAAATGCATGTCTCTGCGTGCGTCGCAGATGAGGGACCGAACTGATTTTGCTCAAAGGGGTTAGCTCACTTTCATTTGACTCTCCCTCGTATTAAACAAGAAATCAAAATCAAACGTCGATCAGCTACTTTTACTTTTTATCCTGTCAGAACATGATGTTGTTTTTGGGATGGGGTTTTGGACGTCAACAAAACTCCTTAGGCGAAAAATTGAAATCTTATTATTTTTATTTTAGCATCTCAGAAATGTCGGCTTTTAATAACTCGGTGCCATCCCGTTAACAAAAGCTCTGATTTTAAAAAAATAAGTTAATGACTACAGCGAATAAAACCTAGAAAAATACCATTTTGAGCACCCGATTATGTGAAATGAAATAAATAGGAAATGCAATATTTTTTAACCATTTAATGTGAAACAATTTTTTTAGATCGTTGGCAATAGTAAAGTGACTCATTCAATGAAACAATTGAAATGAATAAAAATATAATTCAACTTGCTCTAGTACGCGGTGCTTGGCAGTTCAAGGAATTGTGTTCTGACATGATATATTGAAAAATGCATAGCAGATCTCATTTTAATTTTTTATAAATATATATAGATTCCTTCGAATAGATATATGCGTTTTACAAAGTTCATCCGAGCATTATTTGCTTAGTTTGATTATACTATTAAACAGTCCATAATACTCATTACAGTCCATACCATTGGACTGCAATCCATAATAATCCAATAATAATCTTAGTAAATATAAAGATTCTTTTGAATTAAATATACTATGCATTTCATTAAACACTATAATCAAGACTAATAGCAACTAATTTGAGCCTTTTAAAGTGCAAATACATCGTATTATATTATTGTTATTTTTGATTGTACTCTTTGTCCTTCAAAACCTTGGTAGACCTTGATCAGTTGTACAATAGTAAATATATATTTCTACGAATTTGTTATAATATTTCCCTAAATATTTTGTTTCAAAGAAGGATAATTATTTATATTTCTGACGGATGATGAAATTGACGAATTTTTCGATTCTGGAAACCAGAATCGAATCCAGTCACTACCAAGCTATTAATAAATATTGAATACAAAAAGAGGGGAGACTTATTATTTTTTAGTTAGTAAAAGGTATTACAGTTTAAATCCTGTAAAAATAAGGATACTTGTTAAATAAGCGCATTCAAATGATAATTTATGCTAATGAAATTATTCTGAGCAAATCTAATTCTTTGAGTTAATTCATTTTAAAACTCAATCAAAACGAAAAGGCGGTTAGTAAAAACGAAAACCAAAACATTATAGAAAGACGCTAATAGTAAATATCTATTTACGTAGTTGCTAAATTACAAATAGTATATTAGAAATGTTTTTAATTTTTAATATTTTATGTTTTTGAATATTTAAAATATGTAAAAATATGTAACATTGTGAGAAATATCTATAAAATGGCATTTTCAGACAAATTGTTTGATTGCATCTTATAAGTAATAATTATTTGAATATAGTCAAATGAATGTGAATCCGAACTCGTAGTAAAATAAGGGATAGAAAAATTGCTGTTTTGAATAGGATGTAAATAAAGTCCTTTTCTCAGATTCTAACAAAAAAAAAATGCTATAAATGTGAAATTAATTTTCAAAAGGGATTTTAATATTATATTTAATAAAAGTCCATTCAATTAATCCCTTTTATATGCATAAATTTAAAAACATTTAGTATATTTAATTTTTCGTTATATATTGTAATGAGAATCGAAAATTTTAAACCTGTATTTAAAATAGTTGTAATAGACAGAAATGCATTTGAACTTTTTTACATATGTTTCTCAAAAATTAAAATACTGGAACACTTTAAAGATGTTTTAAACTAATTAGAACATCGTTTTGAGAAAAAACTATTAAAATATATTCATTGCAAAAAAATATCCATTTTTGCATTTTTCACAGTTTACTATTATCTTAATGACACTGTCCACAGCATTATTTGCATTGAATTTTAAAAATATTTCTTTAAAATTATTATTCAGTTAAAAAAAATTAAAATATCAAAGTAATTTTAACGTTTTTTAAAACCGTATTTAAAATATTTGTCATATACAGAAGAATGCAATACATGTTATAGAAGCTTGGAATCACGAAATTTGTCTTGATTGAAAATCTATTGTCTACAATTTTCTCTGCGATAGGTATCTATAAAAACTGTAAACGAATAACTACACTGGAGCTTTTGTAACGACATACACAGTTTTAAACTATTGTTATAAAAATCACTTTATAAATTATTAACTTAACAAAATTTTCAACTTTCTCAGAGAGAGATTTTCCCAATATTATCTCCGAGTCGGGACTTGGAACCTTGTAATTGCTGTCCATTTGGTATATTCCGTTTAGGAATTCAGCCCTTTTTAAGGCTATAAATTTACTATCAATAAATCTATGATAATTTAGAAAATATCATAGATTATCATAGCTTTTTAAATTTAACTATTGCACGCAGTTTTAACTATTATTATAAATTTCTTTTGATATTTTGAACAAGTATTTACTTACGATATTCAAAGAAAATATTTTATTTATATTTTCGTACTTATTATTTACATTTTTACTTAAACATACTTATAACTATGTGTTCTTCGCCAAAAATGTTTGTATTAGTATATTTTAGTACAGTTTAAAACATAGGCATGAGTTCTCACTTATCATGCATAATTAAATCAGCAAGCAATAATAATTTCCTATAGAATGTAATTTAATAAAATTCTTTGCAGCCATTTTATAGAATAAATGATTATTCTAAAATTTCTTAAATATACAAGAAATGCATTCAAATTTGAATTGTTCTTATTTTTTAGAAAGAGACATTTTGCTCTGGTCAGGTGATTGAATTGTAAAGAGATGTTTGATTTATATATATTGTTAATTTCATGAAATGTTGTAAATCTTTGAAACTTATAAGCACTAATAAGAAAATTTTTGTTCGAAGACTTTGATAATTAACAAATTTTCTCATATTTACTCAGTTGTACCAGTACTCTTATTTTCTTAATTTATCTACTTTTAAATCTTCTTAGAAGATTGGCATTTTTCTCATATTGTTCTTTCGTGTTTCCCATCACCATCCATTTTTACGGCATCGAAATGAGCTGCAAAAATTATGAAATATATTCTTAATCATTTCACATTAATACCTAAATAAAAATTTAGGTAACAATTATTATTATGAATCATGTCATGCTTTCATGAGTTTTCAACTCCATCAGTACATTATAAGTAGCCATCAGCTGGTGTCCTGGCACTGAGGTAGTGCGTCTTTCTGTGATCTAGGCATCCAGGATTCAAGTCCCGGTTCGAGCATGGTTTCTCTTCTGTGTTCTATCTGTGAGTTGTGAATGTACTCCCCTGTAAAAAAGGATTGTGAAAGTGAATTTGTGATAAATGAGCAGCAGAAGTCATACTCTTGGTCCTAGTTGGTGCTACTACAAAACAAGATAAGCTGATTAAGCTTAAATTTCTGATTATCTAAGCGAAATTATCCATGGCAAGTGCCATAAGAAAGAACAAAGTATTCATGCTCTTGTTTTTAAATATTTTAACAAAAAATTATTCTGACTTTTTAATTATATAACAATAATGCTTTTTGTATATAGGGTAAATAATTCAGACTAGTTTTTTTTGAGACGATATGGAAACTGCATAACAATATCTTGTAATACATTCTTTTAACATTTCCCCAAAGGAATTATAAATAATAAATTTAATAAAATAGTTTAAAATTCGTTATATAGTATAAGTATAAATTTAACGCGTAACTAAACCTTTCATGGTATACACGAAACTTCATTAGAAATGATTTCTTTCTTACAAGAACTATGGAATTCGTGTTTAAATATTTTAAAGGATAGTAAATCTTATAAGCTCTTAGTCTATTTCTAAAGCTTTGACCTTGCTATAAAGTTCTTTATTATGAAAATCATATCGTAATTTTTTTTATATTGCATCAAAAAAATTAAATGCTTTTATAAAATATAAAGTACAATAGACGGAAAAAGTCCATCATAAATATTTTTCCTTTATTATAATATAGGATTTACATAATCATTTTTAAATATGATACTTCTAATGTTTGCTTAATATTATTTGATAAACTTAAATATGCCATAAATTTGTAGTGCCATCAGTAGAAGTACCAATCGGATTACAATTTTAGAGTCATTAAATACGGTTGGGTAGTTTTCCTGCTTACAATGGTTTCGTTTATTTTAAGAGAATATTAATCTTCTTACCCCTACAGGCCTCGTTTTCAGCATCTTTTCATGCCTCAGGAATGCCCAGATCAGAAATAATTTAATAGATAAATTATCTTGATAATTAATGCAGGGAATACGAATAACGTTTTGACGATGGAACCACATCAAGAAATGAATATATTAAAGAACTGCTGATTTCATTGAGAATTTTTGAACTCGTATTACACATTTCAAATAATAATGCTTAAGAATTTTGGATAAATAGCCGTTATTTTTATATGTATTCGAAATTAAATATATTGATTTTAAAGATTTTATTGCAATTATTTTAAGAATTCTGCATTTGCAGTTTGACCTTAAACTGTACATAGTCTGTCTCTTGATCATATTTTTTAAAATAATTTATCAGTTAAATTCTACTTTAAATGAGGATTTCGGGTTAAAATAGATTGAAAAAAAAGCACAAATTGAATAAAAACCTGTCAATTAATTGATGTCCAAAGTTTTTCAACTATTAGAAGAAATATAGTTACTTCTACCATAAAAGCATAAAGAGAAAATATAAAAATAAAGTATAAAGATATATATGTCGTAATTTGTTAAAATCTGTAATAACATTAAGAATTTTCCTTTCTGAAATGAAAAAGTAGGGCGCAATTTTATTCAATGAAGATGTATAGCAATCATAAATGTTAGCTTAAATAATTTAATCGAATGATTGCATAAAATCAAAAATTGCATAAAATTATAAAGATTTTATGCAATTATAAACGTTTGATAATAGAGATGCTTGACTGATGATAAAGAGGTTTGATATGTAATTTTCCAATCTCTGACATTTTAAAGAATTTAAACAAATATATATTTTAAAAAAATAAAATAGCATTCCGTAGACAAAGAATTGTAGAGCACCTAAAATCTGTTTTCTTAAATGATATTAGCATGTGTTTTTATTTTATGTAATTTCCTCAAACGGCCTTTTTACTAAAATTTTTAGTATCTATAAAAAAATTTGAATTCAGTTTTAAAAATAAAATTATGAGCAAAATTATATCAATTATCAATATCAATAGTAATTATATGTTACTTCTCAAATAATAACCTCAGATACAAAATTTAAACAATATTAAGAAGTATATAGATAAGCAACTGAAAACACTGTATGGAATATTTTTCACTATTTTTACCGAAAATCGATTTAAATTTGAATAAAATTAGTTCAATTTCACAAAGAAATTACTTTTCTATTTATGTGTTTGTATTAAAATTTTCCAAATGATGATTCATTTCAAATTCGGTTGTAATATATTGTACTCTATCATGTGGGTGTCATTACACAGTTCTTGCACATGTTTTAAATTTAAATTCATAAACTAGCTCATGTTTTTCACGAAAATGAATTTTATTATTATTATTATTATCTTGTTTTTGTAAGATTTTTGGTATATATGTACAGCAGGTAAAAAAAAATTAGGGAAAATAGTTCGATGAATGTTTATTTTTAATTTTACTTAGACAAATGAATATTCATTTCCTTAAAGTTATATTACTTTACATCTATTGAAATTAATTTTGTCTATGCTAAATGCTGACTTTTTAGTTCTGCGAATCGGAATTCATTTTATCAGTAAGATAATTAAATTTTAACATTCTAATAAAAAATAAGAAAATAAAATTTAGAAATTAAATAAAATATTGTTTATAAATGTAGACATTACGGGAGAATAATTCAGAATTTTTTGTGTTTAAAAAACTTCAATTTCTTTCTTTTCTGATAGAAAAAAAAAGAAGAATGAAAAAAATATGAATATTTAAATATTAGAATTGTATAAAACCTTACCTTGTTTTAAATGACTCAATAAGACACACATATACTTATTTATAAGAAATACAAACGCATGGTTATTCTTTAATCTAGAATTTAATTAAGAATTTAATGAATGTAAATTATAATTTTGTTTCTAATAGTTTAAATACATTATGGCGCTAAAATAAATGAGAATATTTCGCGATATTTTTAATTACATTTTGCGCTTATGATGATGCTGACACGTAAATAAAACAATCTAAAAAATAATCTTTAGGATCATCTTAATTAGAATCAGATCAGAAGAAAAATAGGATAAATCTTCGAATTACGCAAGAAACATATCGAAAAATCTTCCTTTAACTTTCCAATTGCATCTTGCACGTTTGGAAGGACATTGCATAATTAAGTGCTTTCTTATTAGTGTTCATATCGTTTTGGAAAGCTTATTTTATTTTTACGAAGATAATTAAATATGCAGATGAGATACAATTCCTTTCAGATTTTTTTAAAGCCACAATATGGCAATCCATTTCTTTTCAAATAAAATATAACACGAACGGAAAAGAAATAGGGGAAAAAAAGTTTAATTACATATGTGAAAATAATTATTCGTCATTTATTTTCAGCCTATTTAAAATAATATGTCACTCACTCACTCACTCACTCACTCACTCACTCACTCACTCACTCACTCACTCACTCACTCACTCACTCACTCACTCACTCACTCACTCACTCACTCACTCACTCACTCACTCACTCACTCACTCACTCACTCACTCACTCACTCACTCACTCACTCACTCACTCACTCACTCACTCACTCACTCACTCACTCACTCACTCACTCACTCACTCACTCACTCACTCACTCACTCACTCACTCACTCACTCACTCACTC
>JAOUZG010040215.1:7807769-7829631 GCA_026289955.1 Argiope argentata | reverse complement strand
GGGGGGGGGGGTATTTCAGAAAATGCATTGAAAATAAGTTTAATGCGATTCAACAAATATATATTTGTGAAAACACATATAATGCTATGTCTTCAAAATAGCAAAACCATTCAAGATTTATCATTACAAAAAAACCTCATATTTCACAACTAAGCGAAATTCAACAAATTTTCTCCTTTTATGTACCTTTTAACTTTTATAGTGTAGTTTATTCTCCTTTTATCTTTTGAGCACATCACAGTGAACATAATTAGAAGTGGCGGACTAGTGGCCTTTTCCAAATTTATATGGTACAAGTAACTGTGACTTGTTATCGGATCTCTACTGGCAAAACATGCCATCGGCACACAATCCTATAATAATGGGACACTGATCTTTTTTCTTTTCATACAATCATGGTAGGTTTTGTGGGAACAGGATTTCCCAAGAGGCTGTGTTTTTTTTTTCCTCCACACTTGTTCTGAGCATGAGAATCTCCCAAGAGTGGCAAGAGATTCAATCAGATTCTGGGACAGAGTGGTTCATTTTTTTTCTGTTTGTGAGTGTCAAGGGGCATACATAGGACTTCAATATTACAGCTGCTTTCACAAGCACGGCTTGTTTTCGGTCTGAGTGCTAGTGCGGAAATTCATACACGAACTATTTAGATGTTGCTTTGGCGATGTTTTTCGGTCCTTATTTTTTTTCCCAGTTGTATCTGTAGTTGATTATTTTGACTTGTTTTTAAGTACTCATGATGATTTTATACTAATAATAATTCAGCCTTTTCCTCCCCGCCCCCCAAAAAGAATTATATTTGCATACATATAAAACAAGAAAATTTAAAATCAACCTCGTTAATTTTATTTCGGGTATACTTTATCTTGGTTTCTAGTGCATACACTTATATTTTATTATATTTGCTCAATTTTTGCTTTTTTGCATGAACCTGTCATGACATTGAGGATTCTTATTAAATATACCAACTCAGTTAGCAACAAGAAAGGAATTTTTTCATAACATTTTTTATTAAAATAATAATAATGATCCAATAAATATGTAAGTAATATTAAAATTACCAAAAAGAATATTTTTAATAAAAAATGCATATATTCTGAAAAAGCTTATAAAAATGTTGAAAGGAAGTGCGAAATAAATAAAATTGATTGAAATAAACATAGAAAATAATGATTTATAATTAAAAAAACAAATGGAATTGTAAAAAAATATGATTTTTTAATAATAGCACAATAATAAATTAAGGGACAAAAGAAGTTTACTAAATGAGGAAAAATATGCAAAATGACAAAAGAGAGAACTGTATAAGGAGAAAAGATTAAAAATAATACAGTAGAAAAGATTAAATAGATAAACAAAAGATAAATGTGAAAATGAAATTTATGTCGTCATGTTTTCGTCCGTTTTTGCTGTCCTGTTTAATAATTTAACATAAAAGGCAATCTATGATTTCTTTAAACTCCATCTGCATAGAATGAAAAAAAATAATTATACAAGATTATTAAATGGAATTAAAGAACAATAAAAAATATTTTATTCTTGAATTAATGTCGAATAATTCAAAAGTTGTTTAAATTAGATTTAATTTTACGAATATTCAAATTTATCAACTAATCGATAAAATCGTCTCATGAAAATAATTGAAAATAAATTTTCATTAAAACCAGAGCCTTTCCTCAATCTCTTTTAATGCAATGCCCCTACTGTAAAAACTATCCCAACAAACATAAGAATATAACAATGTCTTCAAATCAATGTTTGGGAGAGGGAAAATTATTGTTAAATTATCGATGCAAATGTATATTTATGTGAAATAGTTTTACTTTTTTTTTTGGTAATCCTAATACCTACCAGATTTTCTTTAATATTACTACATATTTGCAATATGTTTTGGCTTTCAAAGTATTGACCAAGCACATTCGATATCGTAAAATAATCCATACACTGCACATCTGATACCGATTTACAAGATTGAATTTACTTTTTAGGCAATTTGTATTAAGGGGCCACAATCAACTATTGAAAGATTTTAAAAACTATATATGATTTTTTAATACCGAAAATTGTTATTTGTTTTGAGTATTAAAATATGAGCAATTATTCGCCTTGAAAAACCATTTACATGAACCTTTTATTCAAATTTAGAGTAAGTTTGATCGTTAGCAATCTGAGTAACATTTTACATTTGTAATATTTGATTTGTAATATATTACAATTATTTTCCAAGAACAATTAATTATGAAAATAATAAAAATATTTTAATACATTTTAGATTAATAAATAACAATGTTCCGAGAAATTGTAGCCGTTTCTTTTTTATAAAAAAAAAACTACATTTGGATGGAATGCTATTGTGAATAGATAATTTAAAAATCAATAAGTTTACAATTTGAATTTTTCTTATTATAACACAATTCAGAAATTTCATAAAATCAGCAAAACAATAGAATCAAAAATAAAAACTTAGCTTTAGAACAATCAAAGCAAATAACAGTCTATAATATTAAATTTTAATCCAAAGGACTTCCAATTAGTTTCTAATTATATTCAACTGGGAATTTAGTTATGAAAGAATAACAACATCATTCCTTATAATAAATTAGAATAATATTGAATAATATGATTAATATATTAATAAAATAATATTAAATAATATGAATTATGTTATGTTTTTTTACCATTTTTTGACGACCTCGAGCAAAGTACATAAATCATTATTGCATTTTTCTTCCTATTATTTTCTTTCTTTTGATATTTTCATGCGCTACACATTATATTCACTATACAAACTAATGATAACATTAACTCATTAATGTTTGTCACATATATAATTTGTATAACTAATTATTGATTTTGCGTATAATTTCTGCGTTAGAAAAAAGGTGTGTTTTTTTAAATTTTACTGAACGTATTTTTCCTATATATATATTGTCTGTTTGGGTTTAGATTTATAATATAAATCATTATAATAAGTTAAAACACAATAAATTTAATTGTTATGTTTTTTTTTCAGTTTTTCGGTTATCTCGAAGAATAAATCATTTATTTTACTTCTTTTCCTATCATTTTTTTTTCATTTCATTGTTTCATTCGTGCTATACAAAATAAAGGCAATTTAAAAACATTTGGGAAAATAAGTAATTTGCGTATTTAATTCTTGAGCTTGCTCCTGATTCCTTGTTTTAAATTTTTTTCGAAAAGTTGAATTTTTTTTTTACTGAACGGTTTTTGCCAATATTATTGACTGTTTTGATTAAGTTCACTCTTCGTTTCAGTACTTTTTAGAACGATAATCAGATGTAAAATAGCTGAAAAAGAATAGATATAGGGTAATAAATTTTTAAGTCATTCTTCTAAACAATACAAATTTTTTTTCTTAAAAAAATACCCTAAATGATAATATTAAATATATACGGAAAAAATTTATTTTCCCCATTGAAGTGAAAGAGCGCAAAGAGTCTTAACTCAAAAAATACCTGAAACTGATAAATTAGTGTTTGTTTTTACTCTTAACATACCTTAACGAAAATTTAGATTTCTCCACTGAACCAGCAATTTATTACAAATGAAATAATTTCAAGAAAACCAAATAAAAACATATGTTTCTCCTTTCGCAAACATGTATAGCAGAGGTTATTTTTACTCTCAATGATTACCCTCACAACCTATTATTAATAAATATATGCAACCCATACCATTTTCACTATGGTATCAAAATGGTAATAAAATTGGTTAAAGAAATTTTATACGGAATGTTATATTAATAAATAAGTCTTCTGACAAATATTTTCTATATTAATGATTGTATGTTATCTTTAAATACCATATATCTGAAGTGGTTCCAGATGTTACATAAAATTTTTGAACTATCTTCGTTTGAGATTCTATTAATCATTGTTTTCATATAGCAATGCGAAATGCGGCTGAAATGTAAACATAAACAATTAGATTAAGTTTTCCATTCATTTTTGTTTTATTGGAGTAAGCTGAGACACCTTAGTTATAGAGACGAAGATGATTCTTTATAGATTTCAGGTGGGTATAATAAAACTGTTCAGTTGAATTATTGCCCCTATGACACGACATATTTCGGATGATCCGTAGAGAACATCACCCCTTTGGCGCATTTTTCAAAATCGCCAACTCCCAGCGCTCTTGCATCTTATCCCCCAGAGGATGATATCCTCCAACGACAACATCGGGTTGCCATATTTGGCGCTAAATACCCTTGCCGAAAATGGAGCGATGCTCTTCTGTCGCACCCATATTTCTTATTAGATAGTAGCTGCTACGAGAGACAGTATCTGCTACTTTATTAGAGAGACAGTAGTTGCTTTAAGATTTGGACTCAACTATGATCGTTAAGTTCCATCATATGTACCCAATTAAAGCTGCTAAAATGACAGATATTCAATTTACACTGGTTGCCTAAATAGGGCAGGAGTAACATATATGAGGCTAGATTGAATTTCTTGTCCACTTTTATCATAAGACAAGTTATGTGTTCAACGTTGTCATGTAATGAAAGGGATCAAATTGTTGGTATGTTTTGTCATTAATATGGTTTGATGTAATGACTGCATTACATCAGACCATAATAAATGGTCTGAAAGCAATAATATAATTGATAACATCATCATTTCAAAATTTCATTTTGCCAGCTAATTAATATTTTGAATTCTTATGAGTTAACCATATTTCAAAAGGAGAGATAGATCGTTAGAAGATTTCGATAAAAAATTGAATTAAACTATAGAGAAAAGACATCGCGTTAGATTTGTAATCATATGTATAATTATATTTTTGAGTGACTGTGTTCGCAAAGCTAGCGATATAATTTTTTTAAAAAAAATTATAATTTTCAATGCCGGAAGCGTGTTTTATAAAGAGTAATTAAAATTTCGAAGTCTGAACTTTCAACTGTTACAATACTTTGTGTTTTTATAAAAGCTTGATAATTTATATTTCCACTAATGAGTAATACGAATCTATAAACCTACAAAACATTCTCAAAGTTAATCATATCACACCCCTGTATAGTATATATATATATATATATATATATATATATATATATATATATATACATATATATATATATATATAACATCTCCATAAAATATAAAATATATAATGTTACAAACTTATAATTTTGCTTCCCAGCACGATCAGTGTCCTCCTAATAAAGACTGTTTTACGATCAGCCTTGTTGGGTTTTTAGCTGGTAATATGTGTGCTTAGTAAAAACAAGCAAACTTGGCGACCATTTGGCGACTTGAAGATAATTTGACGACAAAATGGATAATACTACAATCTTTGGGAATTTTCTCAATCCGTCCAATAGAAACCAAGGTGTGCCCTGAGTGGTCTAGAATATTCTCGGCCCAACTCCAGGGAGTTATAAAAGGATGTCAGACTCAAGCAGGAGAATTGATTTGAGCGTCCAGTAATAACATATGCTTGCCCAGTCTGGGGTTATGCACCTAAGTCCAATCTCATTTTAATTGAAAGATTACAATCTAGATTACTTAGAAATATATGTAACATGAAATGGTATATGCCTAGTAATAACGTGTATCAAGCCCTAGACTACCCTCCATTGAAAAAATTCATCAAAAAACTTGCCAAAAAATTCTATGAAGACGTGGAGAAAATTCAAAACGATGCAATGCTAAATATACCCAGGTACTCTTCAAATCCCAAAACCAGGCGTCCCAGAAACTTTCTTCTTTAAATTTTATTGCTTAACTTACTTAATTCTTGTTTTTTTAATACTTAACTTTTAATTTTTTTACTTCAATTTTAAACAACCAGATCTAATAGTAAATTCTAGCTACTAGGTTGCATAACTCCCCTCACCCCTCAGTAACCAATCATAGCCCGTCCTGACTCTCGCCACCTCACTCCCCCCTACCTTTTAGCAACAACTACAAAAGCACCAATCAACAGACCACAGCGCAGACGGTAACGAATGCAGATGACCGTTAAGAGGAAGCACTCTAGTCATGACCGGGGATAAGCCCCTGCCAGAGATAGGTGCCCCAAGAACCCAACCACTCGAGCAGGAGAATTGAATTGAACTGATCGGGAAATTGAACTGACTCAGAAGCGGAATTGGAGACAAGTAACGAGTCAAAAAGTTGATATTGAAGCAACGGCGGAATAGTCCGATATAGGACCAGCATTCTGTGGAGCTCAAGCGAGTGTTAACGTGAACTCCTGTTTGCCGAGTCCTGTTCTCTGCGCTATACTGTGTTCGTCTCGGCCGTACATACTTGTCGTCTGTGTATTTGTTGAATGCCGTTGTTTTATTACTGAGGCCTGTTGTTTGAGTGTCCCCACACCATGCATCCGTTATATAAGTATACCCGCTGGTGATTATTTGTAACATTAAGAATGATTTTGCTGAAAATGAAATGGCCCTTTTAAAAAGTCTGTATTTAGTTTACATGTATTTTTTAGAATTTTAATGATCGCGATTGGTCTCTTCGAAATTTTCCGACATTTGGTAAAAAAATATAAGTGTGCATCTTGTGTAGCTTCGTAAATATGTTGAATGGATTGACGAAAAATAGTTGCAAAACATAGAATTTATCGTAAATCCAGTGTTTTTACTGATTTGAGTGCTTGATCATACATCTTGGGCGTTTTCTTTCTGATTGACTATCATCAACATTTGACATTATAATTGCAGACTTAAGATCGCATTTCTATTTTCAAGTATTTAAGTCATTTTAATTCCTTTGATTTAAGAGATTGTAATTGCATTTGTTGGCTTACGAAATTACAAACCGAATAAATGATTTAACGAATTAAAAATTTGATTGAAATCTCTATTTTTGATTTCATTTCATTGATTAAAATCATTTTATCTTTACATTTGAAGTTATCAAATGAAATTCGAATTGCTTAACCCCTTAACGATCGAATAATTTTAAAGAAAATGTTCATAGAAATGTCTTTTTTTTATTTAAGAAAATTATATAAAAATAATTGAACAGACAACATATGCATTCAATTTTTAATTTTTGATCTTTTTTAGATTGAATTTTTTTAAAAAGAATTAAAATTTAAGGAAAAGACATTTAGGTATTTTGACTGGATGTTGGTTATCCATCAAGAGGCAAAAATTTAATAAATACGTCTTTAAAACATTAAAAGAGAATTTGGTTATTCTCGCGTCTAATATAAATAAAGATTAGTTAATTTTTCTTGTGTGGTAAATTTCAATCCATGAGATACAGAGGTCAACGTCACAATCTGGACGGTAGTGCCGAGTTTCCTTCCTACATCTTTTCTTATTATTCCTATTATTTTCGTCTCTTCTGGAACATTAAACTTTGCTCTCCATAATGAACACAATATTAAAAAATATATTTTAACACAGAACTCAAACTATACGTATTTAACTGGGTCACGTGTAACTAAGTAACTGGCGGGCTATGGGCTAAGATTGCAAAATATGTGTCGTAAGTAGACATATTCGACTAGTGCTTCCACCTGTTTTAATATAATTTTCAATTACATTTAAAATAGACTGTTGCTGCCATCTGGTATATAAAATCTTATACTATAATACGAGGAATGGTTGTCAAGTCGAAAATCGCCCCAGAATTAATAAACTCCGGTAAACTTGGGGGTCTGGGGTTTTTGACCACGAGGAATCGATTGTCGACGGTTTAGAAGCGCAACGGTTGAGCAGTTCGTAGTTACTGATAGGATATTTTCAAACTTTATTAGTTCGCCATAATGGCTACTTAAATTTTCAAGTGGTAACGTGCTGCCACCTATAGCCAATATGACATCTATATCAATATTTGTATGTTTAATGCTCAATAATAATTTATTTTTTTAAAATTTGAGTTTTTGTCAATCTGATGGCAACATATTAATCAAGTCATATATCAACATATTAATAAGTCATTCCTATGACTTTTCAAACTTTACTTTTGTATAGAATAGTTCCCTTTCCAAACTCTAACTTTGTTTAGAATAGTTTAGAATGCTGCACTTTGACCGGTAATCTTTTCACCAATGGTTTCACAAATTTTCTTACGGCATGTATTGTTTTGATAAATCACAATTGAAAATTTAAATATTCGAGTTAGCTTCGATGCCTGTTTTCTCAGAGCGGAGCTCGGTCACCCGCTGGTGAGAAATAAAATGACTTTTGGGCAAAAGAAATGAATTGGTTTTAATCGTTTTGTCGCTACCGTTTTGTTACTATTGAACACCCCAGCCCGGCAATATCACGGGCGCAAGAAATGGAAGTCGAAGCCCCAGCTCATCAGTTTGAGAGCGAAAGTTAAAAAGCAGAATTCTACTTAATTAGTTAATTTCAAAAATTGATAGAAATTTACAACTCTAGCTAAAGTTAATGCACCAAATGCGATCAATCTAGCTTAAAGAGCTTTTGAATAACATTGATGATAGACATACAGATATATATAATGTGAAACAATGTATTTCAAAAAAGAAATGAAACATAATAAAATCGTCAAAATCTCGACTTATATATATTTTTTTCACAATATCAATATTTTTTTCTATATTTACATAACAGGATGTTGAAATAAATTTCAAAGTTAACAATATTATATAACGGTTGAGTTTTTCTGATAAAAAAAAAACAAGTTCCTCAAAGAAGTTCTATTGAAAGAAACAAATTTGTTTAAAGTTACTTTTCCCCTATTTCTTTTAAAAGCTTTTGAATAATAAAAAGGAATTTACTGCGGCACCTGTGAATAAAGGTTAGCTTTTGGAGAGAAAAATAGAACACACACACAAAAAAAACACATCTTCCAATTTCAGACAGGATACGGATTCTATCGTAACTACTTCAAAAGAAACTAAATGTAAAAATATAAATTTTCAAAAGAGCGACACGCATCAACATTCTTCTGTCCATAGAAACACTATTTGAGAAGTCAAAAGACTTAAACAATTTTTCGAAAGAAATGAAAAATGAACAGTTTTGACTCTAAACTGTGTTTAGAGCGTTTTATAAAAACGCAAACAGATGGGTTTGAAAAGTTTTAGAAATATATTTTCTGTTCAGGATAAATAATACTGAAGGTTTGCCTAGAGTTTTTGCCCCGAAAGAATTCCGTAATTTTTTTTATCTTTGCAGACAAAGGCAAATATTTGAAATTTAGTTAGGAAAATATTTTATTGTGTCATTTTGGAATATTTCTATTGTTAAATTCATCAGTCTAGGAATTCTTTTGTGCTAAAGTCAAATAATAAATATCGGAATTGGAACTATGTGGAATAGTTGCACATATGGAATGAATAGTTAAGTATTCCAAATAAAAAAGGGACAAAAATAGTTTATAAAAAAATTTATTATGAAGTTTTTCAATTTATTGTTTCAGGTAACCTTTTCAATATTAAGTAGATTTCCTAACCTTTAAAGGAAGAGTATCTCAGCGTTCAAAATTACCTATTTTATTACAGATGTATTACAGAGTATCTTTTTAATATAGGTGATTACAAATATGTATTCTAAATTTGCACACCAGTTAAAAAAGCTAAAGTAAAAGGCATCCTTGTTGATCATAGGAAGTAAATAGCAATTGAAATTTAAATTGAATGCATTTATTGATGTTCATTGAGAATCTCTCTACAAATGCGAAAGGTATCGAAATTCTACTATAGCTCCTTTCACTATTTTTTATTTTTTTGCATGCCTGATGCAAATTTTTGAAAGCCTGCAGATATGTGTATAAGGCAAAATTTATATTATTTAGCTTCTGGAAACAGCAGGTGTTTGTTTCACCATTTCCAAATGACATTGATACACCTGAAGCTTGCATATCAGCAGTTTTTTCGACCATCATAACTAAAATGCTGGAAAAGTATCGTAGTAACTATTTCTTGAATTTCAGGAAGATTTCACATTGAATACTTCTAAATGTGTTGGATTTCAACTTTCAGTAGTTATTTAGAAGTTTTTTCAAACACAAAAAAAGTAATTTGTTGTTGTTATTATTAATGACACCAGTCATGGACTAGAATGCTGATACATCAGTGGATTAAACCTCTTGTTTGACGTAACGCCAACTAGGGCCAAGAATACGCTTTTTCTACTCACTCATCGCAGTCACTTGCACATTCCCTCACCTTACAAACAGAGCATGGGACAACCATGCCCGAACCGAGATTCGAACATCAAGACGCCCTACCCCTATGCCATGACGCCAGCAAATATTATGCTTAAGAGAATGGCATTTCAATTTTATCATATTTTATCTTATGATAAAATTTTCTAATAAATAACCTAATGTTAATAAATAGCCGTATATCTGATCAATAACCTAATGTTAATAAATAGCCTAATATCTGATCAATAACCTAATGTTAATAAATAGCGGAATATCTGATCAATAACCTAATGTTAATAAATAGCCTAATATCTGATCAATAACCTAATGTTAATAAATAGCCTAATATCTGATCAATAACCTAATGTTAATAAATAGCCTAATATCTGATCAATAACCTAATGTTAATAAATAACCTAATATCAGATCAGTAACATAATGTTAATGAATAGCGGAATATCTGATCAATAACCTAACGTTAATAAATAGCCGAATATCTGATAAATAACCTAATGTTAACTATTAACCAATAGTATTCAATTGCAAGATGATGTTATAAAAACAAATTTTCAGTATTCCTGTCAAAAAAGTATTTTATTATAGACAGTAAAATTGGCAGCTGAAAAATATAAAATAAGTTCTTAAATAAAGTTAAATATAGTATTTCTTTCAAATATATTACATGGCACACATTTAATCTATTAAAATGAAATGTATAATCTTAGTTTTTATAAATAACAATTCTAATTCTTTTCACTCAATTTATTACAATTAATTAAAATATGTATAACTAATTGTATTGGTTTCAATAATTTAATTGAGAAAGAGTTTCTGTTGAAAAAAGGACCCTATTTTTCAACTATGATTCTTCTGAGCTCAACAAAATCAACCATTTTAAGTTTTAGCTGCCAAAATGTACCAAAATCGTTGCACTTAAAATTTTTACAGCGAAAGTTTATACATCAGGAGAGTTTTATTTATTATTTTTATTTTAGAAAAAAATATAATTAATTGATTACAAGAACACTTTATGTCTCATTTTTATATGTTGATTTAAAAATTTTAGAAAAGAAATATACTGTACTGAAGCTTGTATATTATTTTAGTTTATCATAATTTCACTTTGGATCATATTTTCCCATTCTAAGAAATTTTGCATATCTATATCTTGTTTTTGCAAATAGAAGAATCTTCTATTGTAAAATAGTACAACAAATTTGTAGTATTTCACGGTCCTCTAAGTAAAACTCGGTTTAATTGCTCGTCTAATTTCAGAGACCCGGCCTCCTATCTGATAATGCGTCATCAGGTCATTCTAGCTTTCAGAGATAAGCTGATATAAGAGATGTTAAGGATTTAATGTTTTGGATAATTATTCACTGCAACCTCGCATTCAGAGGGTGACTTCTCGTTCTCTAATTTGAGCTGCCCTCTCTCCCAGTTGGAAATGTCCATAAGTAGAAGAAGCCAGATAAACATGAGAAATATGAAGAGTGAAATAGAAAATTATGAAATGATATTAATATTTCTGATAAATTATTTCGAAAACAACAAATCAGCTAAGGTATATGTCCCAACTATGAAACACTTCATAAGAAGTGGGATATATTCGCATCCCTGTTTATTTAAAAATAAGTACATGGAATTTTTATATTTGTTATTGTTTATATTTTATGCAATTAAGTTTTACTAGCATTCCTTTATGAAGCAACCCGAAAGAATTAATAGTATATAATTGCGTTTGTAGAGGAGGAGATGATCAGTATTTGACTCTTTTCGGGCCAATTATCTCAAAGAGAATATTAGTTTGACATATTCGGTGAATGTAAGGATGGACATTGCTACAGTCCACAGTCAGCCACAACAAATTCTGTGGATACTGCTACGTTCAGTGGTGATGGGGTGGTCGGCTGTACACACAAGCACATAATTGCGTACAATGTTCAGAAGCTCGTTATTGTTGACAAACACCCCCCCCCCCCAAACTTTACAACATCACAAAAGAAGAACTTATGTATGCAAACATATCTCTTTTTGAAGCAATATTGGAGTAATATGCGACAAGCCTCATAAATAAGATCAATGCTGAAGCTTTCCATCCCCAACCTTTCATGGTATACAGGAATTAGAAAATATGTATGCAATCTCATTTCATGTTGTATATATATTTGTATGTACACTCTCTCTATGTTTAAAACACTAGGTGACTTTAAAAAGAAATTAGTACATATGAATGCGTATAAAAAGCCTACTCTCTTTTCTATCACCATTTTTTTTACTTCTGACGAGAAGGAAGATATTTAACTCTCGGCATCACAATTAAAATGCATCGGATTCATATGCTGCGGATCTTGTATTGAATTTGTATTTTAAACTCGAAATTCCTAATCCCACTGCAGATATAAGGAATACCTTGGTGATTCTTTTCTAGACTTGGATATAAAAGAGTAATCGAATTTCCATAACCAGTCAGGGATCCGAGTGCTTTTTATTTTATCTGAGCAAGTAATCATTTATAGTCAGTCAGTGATATGAGTCATTTTATTTCAGATTACTTAGTGGTCAATGATCTTTTATAATCTTAATTTTCAGTTCGATTATAACTAGTCAGTGATTTGAAAGATTTTATCAGAGTCATTCATCATTTATAGCCTTAATTTCCGGTAGGGATTTTGTAATTTTCGTCTGAAAAGATACACTCCTATAAGTGTATATAAGAAATCGAATGTTGATCTAGTAAATGAAAGCAAATTTAATTTGCATATATAAAATAATTGGAGCAACTAAAGTACCCATTCCCATCTATTGGTGGAATTTCCTGAATTGTAATTAATACTCATATTGTTTAAATGCGTAATTAATTGTTTCCTGTCTCCAAAAATATCCCCATTTTGTAGAGAATATATCATTCTATATTCTCAATGGGCTAAAATATCAACTGAAACCCCAACCACTTTGCCAATATCGCTAAATATAGATAAGCAATTATTTTACTAGCCGACCCCACCAATATCTTCAAGCTCAAAAGAATTTATCCAGGTATATTTCACAATTAATTTCGCACTTGTTAAGCAGTCTTAATTATTCAGAATTAATTATGCTTATTCTGCAAGTATAAAGCATTATTTTGTTGTGATAAAACTTAGTTCATGAAATTTGGTTGATACGATTATATAGAATATTGTTAATGTGGTGGGAGAAGTGCATACTATCGAAGATAGATAGAACCCGGTATCGAAACATTTTTGTAAATGTGCACATATAATTATTGATGATGATCTCGTGCCCGCTTTACAACGGAAAGGGAAGCGGGTGCAGTAGCTTGTGAGGGTATGGACCCCTAAGCACCCGAAAGCAGAAGTATGACTTCTAGCTCATATGAAGTTGACATGCACACATTCGCTTGCCCAACCTCTTTGTAGAGGCGGGGCACAATTACAGATAGAACACAGAAGAACAGCAATGCTTTCACCGGGACTAGAACCCGGCACACTCAGATCATGAGGACACACGCTACCTCTGTGGGAGAGAGCCGGTATTTGTAATTATTTAGATTAATAATTCAAATTTGTTGTTTATTTGTACAATAACATGCATTGTGTATTCGAAAAATCTAGTTTTAGAAGCTGTGAATTTTAAACAGGCTTTTACTTCTTGTACTTTAAGTTTCGAGTTTTAACAATTTAAATTCCTCAATAAATTTGTGTTTGTTGAAAGTATATTGTTCAATCATAGGAAAATATAATTATTTATACATACAAAGACGAAAGAAAAGCATATAGGAAAGATAAATACAATTCGTTAATATGTCTTTCAGAGAAATTTGATTGAAGTTGATTAGATTTTATAAGAAAAGATTAAACCTTTTAACGCATTAATATATTTCGAACTTTTCTTGTCATTCTTCTATAAACGCATATGCGAAGTGTTAAAAAAATGCAACGATGAAAACACCCCTTAACTGCAACCAGTCACACAAGTGAAATCCATTTGTTCGAAACACGAAAAGATGAATAGATTTTCTCTGGTAATGGGTAACTAAAGGAAAATCCGTTTTTTTTTTCATAAACAGCTGTCTACTAAATCTCTCATATTTCCCTACTTATTTCACTACAAAGGGTGTCAAAAGTCTGCTAAGCTGAAAACACTTTTAACAGTGACCAGTCACACAATCGGAATCTGCAGCAGTGATTTACACGTAACCCGACAAGATAAATTGATTTCTTTGTAAAAGATTTCTGTAATGGATTTCCCTCCGTGTCCAGAACATCCGCTAAGTATTTCCACGTCAGGAAAATTGAGTACTATCGAGAGAAGCGGTGTCATTTCAGTCGAACCGACTCGAGATGTTCCGCAAATTGCTTTACATTCCTTTCGCAGCGCGATTTTTAATGGAAATGGAAATGCACGCGATTTTCTCTGAACAGAAACGAAAAATACCCCTTCTAATTGACGGGAATCTTTTCCCTGGCAAGAGGGGAAATTTTAAATGGGTGGCACAAAGACGAGGGGGAAGAGGGAGGGGATTCTTTTCCTGGTTTTGATTCTAAATGGAATCTTATTTCGAGAAAGATTGTTAAGAGTCTCTCCTTTCCACAGGGGTGTGGGAGAGGGTGGCATAGAAAGAGAGAGGAGGGAAATAGCAATGGGGAATGAAAAAGATAGATCCCATGTGGTATTTGTTGAATTGCAAACTCGATTAATTTAGTCAAGAGATTCTGAAACATTTGGTTGGCGCGTAGGAGAATGGGACGTAAAATTCCCTGCGTGCCTGGCAATCTCGCATGTAAATTTCAGAAATCGCCATCTAAAATAAGGTTAAGTGAATTAGTTACAAATAGTAATTTCGTAAAGCATTCAATAAAGTATTAAGATATCCTTCAAGTTTGCTAATATATTCTTCCTTTTTTTCCTTTTATTTTAGTTGGATATTTTATTCTTATTTTCTTATGTGGGAAATATGTAGTAATGAGTTACAAATCGTATAAATTCCCTGCGTGACTGGCAATTTTGCATGTAAATTTCAGAAATCTCCATCTAAAATAATATTATGTGAATTAGTTACAAATAGTAATTTTGTAAAACATTCAATAAAGTATTAAGATATCCTTAATACTTTATTGAATTTGCTAATAAATTCTTTCCTTTTCTTCTTTTTTTAGTTGGATATTTTATTCTTATTTCCTTATATGTGAGATGTGTAGTGACGAGAGAAAATGGTAACATGATAAAAAAGAATTTAGTCTCGTTATTTTAATTAATTTTTAAATTTTTGATTTCATTACTTTCATTTAAATTATGGCCGTCTCACGATCTGTCTATTTTTAAGCTTTATATCTCTGAAATACATCAAGTTAGATGTATGATGTATGTCACGTGATCATTTCATCTCAAATGTAGATATCTGTAAAATGTAAAATGAATTTAAAATAAGAGAAGTTATACTACATACTTGACCTATAGTATAAGTATGACCTATAGGTCAAGTATGTTCCAAGTATTTACAAATTCATATTTTTACAGAACTTTATTTACAAATGGGTGTAGATTCATAATTTTACAGATGCCTGTGTGTTGAATCATTCAATCCATTAGACACTCTGACCCTGCTCTTTACTTCAAAAATAGTACGGATATTAATTTTTCATGGAGCACAGATTGCAAAACGTATCTGAGATTTACACAAATGCAGCACATACCATATACAAAATGCACTAACGCAGAAACTACTAATATGTAAACAAACAAAAAATGTACTAAATACGTGTTAATACACAGTATAACTCAATAACATTATGATTAAGTACTCGTTCCATGTTTGTAAAGTTCCAAAACATAACCAGCCTGCGTTTTGGCCTATAGGTCTACACTGTGATCCAGGTTCGGTCATATTTATTCTTCACCCTGCTTTTTATCTGTGAGGTGTCTGGAAGAAGCCCCCCCCCCTACTCGAGGGCAGCATTTAGCTGACCATATAATTTAATCGCCAGTTCCATTTGGGACCTCGACCCACACACACTCATGGGCAGCATTTAGCTGACCATATAATTTAATCGTCAGTTCCATTTGGAATTAGGATAGCCTCCCGATCTTTCTGTCTGGTTGTAAATATATTTAAAATGCACTGAATTTGATAGTGGATATCAGAATTGTTCTCCTTTTACCTGAATTGTAAATATCTGAAAAATCTGAGGCACACTCATACGAACAAATTTAGACACTATATATTTAAGACAAGTACTTTAAGTAAGTAAGTTTTTACACCAATTCGTACTTTTGCATAAAACTCATCTAATGGGAATATTGGTATTAGTACAGTATAGTAATAGTATTTATTGAATAATTTAGTTCTTTAAGCATTTAGGCTCGGATCTTATTTCACAAGTAATGATAATTAATTATACTCTAATCACCTATAGCAAAATACAACAGAAAATTGTACTCAGATAGCACATGAAAAAATCAATAATCCATACTCAAACAATAAATCCCAACATATCACAATATCGCTATTGAAAAATTTATTATAATCTCTAAATTTCGAGAAGTAGTATAAATAGTGCATTTATTCCTTACTTTAGTAATACCTTCAATTTTGATGCTAAAGTTTCCAAAGTTGTTATCAAGTTTCCAATTGTATGCTATGTGTGTAGCAAAGGTAGGGGTCCTTACTATGCTTAATTATCAGTAAAATAATCTTCCTGGCTTTTAGATTAACTAAATATCTGTGCTATATCACAGATTCGTATCAATACCTATGCATTAAGTAAGTATAGAAATTATTAATATAAAAAAAATTAAGTTGATGAGTTTTAGTAATATGATATTTATATAAAAAAGCAAAGATCTTTACCTAATTTTCAAATAATTACTCGTAGATAACCTAAAAGCTGCCTTTTTATCTGGGTTGGTATTTCAAGACAATAAAAGAAAAAAAACATATGAAGGAAATGCTGTTTATTTACGTAAAATTAAAAATTTTGCATCGCAGTCGATATTTGGACTGAATCGTTGAGTGACAATAAATCTAAAGTGTTTAAGAGATTCTTATGGCCATAAAAGAAGTTAAACTTTAAACTAGCAGTTTTGTGCATTTATATGATAGTTTTGTGAAGATAACTTTCTTTTTGATCGATTAAAACTGGTTGACATTTTCCCTTATTATGTCAGAACATGATGTTGATTTTGGAATGAGGCTTCTGGCGTCAACAAAAATCCGTACACGAAAATTTTAAGTTTTATTATCTGCACACGAAGATCTCAAAACAAATCAGCTTTTAATAACTTGTTACCATTGCATTGACAAAAGCTCTGATTAAAAATTTTCTTTAAAAAAAGTTAATTACTACTGAAAATAAAACACAGAAGAATGTCATTTTGAGCACGTGATTATATGAAATGAAATAAATAGGAAATGTTATATTATTTTAAACAATAAATGCGAGACAAAGTTTTTTTAGATAGTTTGCAATACTAAAGTGACTCATTCATTGAAACAATGAAAATGAATAAAAATATAATTTAACTTGCACGAACACGTAGTGCTTTGACCGTTCAAGAAATGATGTTCTGACATGATACATTGCAATATGCATAGTAGATTTCATTATAACATTTTTGTTCTATAAGATACTTATTTTATAATATAATATACCTTTTATGAGGTAGTGATATTTATTTTCATAAAAAAATAGGCCAACTCTAAAATAAACAAAGTGGAATATTAATAATTTTATCGTTGCAGTTATCAAAATATTTCTTCTAAAAAAAACGAGACATAACAAGGCATAAGAGATTTTAATATAAAAGCTGAAAACAAAGGCAACGTGATTTCTTGTTACAACACACAACAGCCATATAACAAACACTGTAATGTATGATAAAAGTAAGAAAACGTATTTAAAATTTAGTAAAAGTTTAAGCAACTTTATGGACTCTATTTTGATATATATACCTATATATGACGTTTATACAGTCCGGACATCAACTCCCATTTTGAAGTTACTCGGTATAACCTTCAGAAAACCTTCACATTTAGTCCAGACGGATGCAATTAAGGAATGCTTTTCCTCTGTTCAAATAGATTGATTACACATGCCCTCTATGTTTGTGTAGTAATACATAAAGAGCTTTTAGCCCTAACGTCCAATATTCCTCAATTCAAATTGTTACCGACTCACTAGTGAAACACACTTGACTATTTGGTTGCAAACATTGCACAATACCATGTTTACTTAATCATGATTTGTGTACGCTTTAAACCTGAATACTTGACTATAAAATAATTACAGTGCTTTAATCCGAAAGTATTTGAAAGACGAGGCCACCCGGTAAGTACTGAATTCAAAGGACTGGATTCCCTAAGTCGATTTCACTGTCTGTATGACCACCTCGTACAAATCAATGACCAAAGGCCCATCTGATTGTGACATTTTAGAGAATTGGAAATATTTTATGTAATTGTGATTGTCTATATACAGGTTTAATGTCTTGCGTAAGTCCAAATTGCTCTAGCCTATAATGAGATAAGATGATAAATTAACTAAGTGATAAAGGGGAAATTTAGGGGTAGCATTTAAATTTTGTAAACATAATCTCTAATTCATAGGGAAGTTCAATTAAGTTTACTACAAAGAAGCTATTTGGAATGTAGTCATAATTATCTAATTTTTCTTTAAGTGCAAAGTTACAAATATATATATTTTTATTTCTCCTGGTCTGTATTTTTTTAACACATGCGCTTCTTAAGGATATATATATAAATAAAGTGGAAAAATGCAAAGTATACTATAAATAAAAAGTTTTAATAGCTCAAAGATTTCAATATTTGCAATATAAAACTTGTAATGAATAAATAAACTTGAATCGTAAAATTTTGTGATTTAATTTGAATAGAAGATTTTTATATCATTTTAACAAGTGTTACTCAAAACAATAAAATGATGTGTATGATGATTTTCATATTCATTTTACTAGAAAGATAATCTTTATTGGAGCCACTAAAAGCGTTCTTTGATTTTATGAAGGTGAATTAGTTTAATTAGTTGCATGTTTGTAAAAAATTATATTTTAAAATCAACCTTTCAATTTATTTCAATTCATATAGTTAATAATTCAAAATGACATTTTATAATGTTAATTCTTTTTGAATTTAATTTTAATTATTTGAATGATATTTATTAAAATTCGATTGCATGTAAGTAATATAAACTTAAAATTGGATTTTGAAGATTTAATTCTTAGCTTACATAAACAAAAATGAGTTTTATGAAGAAGAAAATAAATTTTACCAGAAATATGAATACTAAGATGACGAGAAATATTCCAATAATTTTTGGGGTTTTTTACCGTTGGCATACGCTGGTACAAATTTCTTATGTAATATTGATCTATCTTCTACTATATTAATTAAATACCTACTATTTGATAATTGTTATAAAAGTTTGATTGTATATTTAATATCTATTTGATCAATTTTTTTTCTTGAAAACATTAAAAAAATCATATCAAGGAAGAAAAATGACGATTGAATTTGCGGAATTCAACATACACGCCCTACTCTTTACTTTGTCCCGAAAATAATTAAAAAGGACCAGCAACTCGTATACAAATATTTAATTACAATAAAGACATCACAGACGACAACACATCATAAATAACCCACCGCTTAGACCA
Source organism: Argiope argentata (assembly GCA_026289955.1). NCBI lineage: Eukaryota > Metazoa > Arthropoda > Arachnida > Araneae > Araneidae > Argiope > Argiope argentata. The sequence continues at coordinate 7,809,856 of JAOUZG010040215.1, read as the reverse complement.
TTTCTCGACAGAGCTGGATCTCCAGTCGGAAGAATAGTGATGTAGAAAAGCTATACCACACTAACCACCGTGAAATTGCATGGTTTACTCTTGAGCCGCCGATTTTAATCCGAGGGTGAAAGCTTGCGCTTGAAGGACGATACCAGAGAATTAATGGCTGGTAGGGTTACGGAAAAGTGGACAGACATACTGGAAGAATCATGTGGGGCTGCGACCCTTTCCGTCCCAAGTCGGTGTCCCATTAATTTGAAAAGTTGAGGGACTTTTGTCTCAGGAGTCTGTTGTTCCGGATAGAAGCGAGAATAGAATGGTTGAGCAAATGCTGTCGTAGAATTATTTGCATCTTATCCTGGAAGGGATTTAGACGCACAATGGATACAAAGTATTGATCGAATTCTTTTATCTGCAGAGCATTTTCCCGAAGCTAAGTATAATGGCTTGTCAAAAGATTATTTTCTTCTCTTTAAATCATTAAGGAATTAGATTCTGATTGTTAGGTTTCATACTAAAATATTAAGATATAGTACTTAACTATAAGCATAAAATAATATTTAATAACATCTTCTTTAGTATTGCCTCAATGAAATGAATTTTTTTTCTTGTTAATGAAAATAAATCAGTATTAATAAGGAACTATGGATTTTTTTTAAAACTTACATTAAATGTTCAATAATATTTCAGCTGAATGTTTCAATAAAAATTGGCAAAAGATTGTTTGCTTCTTATTGAATAAATATGATTAAAAATTAGGACAAAAAATAACAAAAATTATTGATTTTTATTTGACCTTTCATACGGATGATTGTTATGTTTCCTAACTAAAATATTAAGATATAGATCTTAAGCATAAGCATAAGATAGTATTTAATATAATCTTCTTTAGATTATTTTTTTGCTTATGCAGCAAGTATTTCCTGATAGTAATGAATTTATTTTCTTGTTAATGAAACTAAATCAATATTAATAAGGAACTACTGATATTTTTTTCAAAACTTTCATTTAATTTTTATTAATATTTTAGCAGAATGATTCAATATAAATTGGCAAAAGATTATTTGCTTCATATTGAATCAATATGATTGAAAATTACGACAGAAAAAATAAGTTTATTGATTTTTATTTTACATTTTATACATATGATTGTTACGTTTCATTACTAAAATATTAAGATGTAGCACTTAAGCATAAGCATAAAATAATATATAATATAATCTTCTTTAGATTATTTTTTTTTTGTGATGCAGCAAGTATTGCTTGACGGAAATGAATTTATTTTCTTGTTATGGAAAATAAATTATTTTTATTAATAAGGAACTACGGATTTATTTTTTTCAAAACTTCTATTACATTTTTATTAATATATTAGCAGAATGTTTCAATATAAATTAACAAAAGATTATTTCCTTTATATTGAATCATCATGATTGAATATAAGGAAAAAAAATTAGCAAAGAGTTTATTGATTATTATTTTCATAATTGTATTTCCATTTGACCAAATCATATGCAAAAGAATTATTAAGATTTTCAGGATATAAAATAATTATTAGCTGCTCGGGATGAACTAGATTTATATTTTTTTATTGTTAAAAATTAAAATTTAATAATTTTTTTTCAAAATTTTCTTTGAATTCTTTTTTAATTTATTCAGAATTCTTTTTCATCTTATATTCACAAAAGGCAGATTGAATCATTACTGTTAAAAATTGAAGTTTTATTAATGCATCAAAATATGCATTTATTATTTGACTATGCTTTCATTATTGGATCATGCATTTATTGTTGAATTACGCATTCATTATTGAATTATACATTCATAATTTGAATGAATTTCTTTATCAATAATGAATATACTGTTTCTTCAATTTATATCAGTAATGTTTTACATATATGTTAGTTATATACATCTTCGAGGTAAAATAAAGGGCGTGTGGACCAAAGGATATATTTGATAATAATAATAATTGTTTAAATCATGATTAGAATCAAAATTTTTTGTTAAATTGCATTTCAAAAATACTTGAATCATGAAGCCAGAGATTCTGGTTAAATAAGATGGTAGAAATCAAAAAACATACAGTGCGAAAT
>JAOUZG010040215.1:7796914-7807669 GCA_026289955.1 Argiope argentata | reverse complement strand
ATATATATATATATATATATATATATATATATATATATATATAATATGGAAATTTTTCCTATAGTTCGTAATTTTATTTCAGTTAAAATAAAAATAAAAATTAATTCACTGATATTTTTTTTTTGAATATTTCATAGTTTCCTTGACTAATTACACCATTTGCATATTATTATAGTCGTTTAAGGAATGAATGAAAATTTAATTAAGCTTCATAGATTGCAACTTAATAAAATATTTATGAAATATGAAAGCAGCTGTTTTCAACTGCAAAATCAAAATTCCATTAAAATTTGGCTATTGAAACAAATTAGTTAAAATTTGAATTCCATTTTTGTGATCTCAGAACAATTTAGAAAGAGAAATGAATTCAAAATAAATAAGTTTAAACAAAACTTATTTAAAATCTCAATTTTCCCAAAATTTAACTGTTTAAAATTGAGTTACTGAACAGATCTAATAGAAAGCCGTGCTGTTTGATTGAACTTTAGAAATGCATTTTTAAGTCATAAAATATTTATTGTTCTATTAAATACCATGAAACGTTGACTAAAATATTCCTTGTGTTTGATAGCCAATGTCAGCAAAATGTTTATATATATATATATATATATATAAGAAGAATTTTTTAGAAAATTTAAAACTATTTATGGATATATTTTTCAGCTGTTTTTGTACATATTTAGATATACAATGCATCACCGAAATAAATTACATTTCATCCATAGTATTAGAAAAGTTTTTTATAATTTCAAGAACGAAGCATGATGAGTATTTTGCAAGTATATCATCCCATTAAGAAAATAAATATTGTTAAAAGCGAGCGAGCACCGCTGAAGTGTGGAAGGGGAGAGCGATTGACGACGGCGTCAAAGAGCTTGGTGCCAGCTGGGTTGGTTCTGCGAAAGGAATAGCCTGATAGCCGCTGGATCTCCCTTGGTGATTTCCAAATCTTCACGTCTCTTTCGCCCGGCTATATAAGGGACGGGCTACCGCATTCGGCAGTCTTTCCCCTCTCGGAAGAGAAGCGTTTCGCTAGACAAGTGGATTTTCGCTTGTTATTAGTGAGCTGTGTTTACGCTTGCTGTTAACGTTGTGTTATTGAGCTCGCTGTGACTTACTGTTTACTCTGCTATACGATAGCTGTTTTGCAGTCTGTGTTTATTGTGCGTAAGGCTTATGTTTACGCTGTAAGAGACTGTTGACTGCTGGATTGTTTTTATCTGAAGTTTTTCTTTCTCAAGTCATCCTGTAAATAGCTGTAAATAAATTTGTTTGTGCTATCCTCTAGTAAAGTTCCATTCAATCTGAACCCGCTAACCTAAAATCGTAGCAATATTAACAAAGTAGCATTTATTTCAAATTTACAGTATTTTTTAAAAATTTTCTTTACATGATATAGTATAATTATATAATAGAACGAGATAAATATGTAACAAAAAACAGTATTTAATTTATAAGTCCGATTTCTGTAAGAAAAGATCATCAGGAGCTTCAAAGGAAATAAAATCTTTAACTGCCTGCTTTGATTTACAATTGCCTTTAATATAATTGCACTGGAATGGGGACCGTCCATGGTAAATTTTTTAACTTTCATTTTAGAAGTGAAGTTTTCTTCTACAAAATATTGTTTTTTCTTCGGCAAAGTATTTGAAATGAAGACAAAATGTATTATGTATGCACATCATCTACTGTCATTTGGTAAATATTTAATATTCTCAAAATGCATTGCCCAATATTGGAAAAACATTATTGAAAACAGTTGAAAAATGTTGTGATAGAACTATTTATAATTTTTTAGTGATTATGGAAACTAATTATACATGAAATATTAAGGAAGTTTGAACTATCAAAATTCTTCAGCAGAAATTATTCGGCAGCTGCTTTTTTTAATTGGATAAATAAATGTTACTCTAGAATAAATTGTATCTTAATTTTTTAATATATGAAAAGGATAAATACAGGGATTATTATGATTGTATATTCCTAAATTTTATTCCATTGTAACATTTTAGAAACAAATATGAGATGATTTTCCGAATTCATTAAAATGCTATTAGAATATGCATACGTTCTTGGAAACGGTTTAAATATGCATAAATATTATTTTTTTCTATATTTTCTAAGAAACATTCATGTACGCTTTGACAGTTAAAAATAAAGTTACAATTTTCTTTATTTTAGAAAGAGATTTGAAGATGTTTAAAAATTTTCAGTTACTGTCATAAAAATTTGTAAAGAAGACAAAAATAAATGAAGAATTTGTGAAGTTATTAATCACAGACAGCTGCAAAAATTCAGCTTTGACAGATTATGCGTTTGTATTATAAAATAAAATGATTTAAAGCATTATCATTTTAAAGTTTATTTAAAAACTGAAAATAAAATTCAGTCCTTTTTGATAAATTTAAAAACATTTCTCAAACATTAATGTAAATTGATGAAAATTGCAATCAATAAAAGTTTTGTGCTAACTATATTAGTGTTAAGAAAATTTGTGCTTAGAAATATTCAAATCATATTCCTTAATAGTGAGTTTTAATGTATTTGAAAGAACCAATAAAAATTCCTATTTATGCTATGAAGACATTAAAAAATTCTGCAATTGCTTTTATGTTAATTTTTGCTTTAAAAACTTTTATCTGTCTGGGTATATTTTAAAAAAGAGATAACTAAGCAGACTTAAAAAAATTGTAAAATAAAGTCTGCATTTAAAAATATCGTTTGTAGTTCAAATATCTAGATGCAAACTGTTTTATAAACTTTATAAAATGAAAAATATATATACTTAAAACAGGGGGATTTAATGCTAATATTTATAAGATAGAGAAAAATACATGTTTGAATAAAAGAAATGATTAAAATTAAACTGATCAAAATATTACAAAAAAATCTTTCCGGAACAAACAGCATAGAAAATTCAAATTTTTTTGCTCAAATTTTTAAGGCAGACAAAGAAATCAAATTAAAATTAATTTCAAAAAGCTAATATTACTCTACAGTATAATGATAACCAATTTTTTTAAAAATCCTGGGCACTCAAAAATATTGTTAAAAGTTCACTCAAAATATTGTTATTCAGAAGCTAAAACAATAATATATTTTCACACATAAATGAAAAATATAATATTTCCCCAAATAGAAAAATATTTGTATAGTTTGGAAATTACATATTTAATTTTTGTAATTAAAATAGTTGTTATTAATAAATTATGCAGATGAATGCATTCAAAATATGCTAAATATACCTCATCGTAAATATCTACGATTAATCCGTTTTTAATTCACATTTAATGCTAATTTATTCCTTAATGAATTATAGAATGTTTTTAAGGGCTTAATATAATTTCTTCATTAAACTCTTTACTACATTAATTAACAAAACGTCGAAATGAATGCTTTAACGGTGAAAAAAGTCTTATTTAATAATCAATAAGATATATTAAAAGAAAAATAATGAAAAAGTTTTATATTTTGTTTTTTTAAGGAACCATATATGGGCTATAGAATAGAAAACTGTTGGAAAGCGGAAAAATTATTATCCATTGATAAAGATGAATATAACGACTCCATTAAAATATATTTTTTTGTCAAAAAGTACTTACGTATTACTCTCTTATCGTTTTTTGAAAATGGATCACTCGCATTTCAATTCTGCTTTTTCAACCACTTGCACAAAAGCGAGGTTATTTCGAAATGTCATAAAATCATTGTCAATTTTTTTGTGTTTTAATTTTGATAAATATATATTTGATGAATAAAAATAATTAGAATTATTTTATAGAACTTAATTTTGGAATGAAACTGAATCAAACCTGCAATACAATATATGGGCCCATATGCGGTAAAGGGTTAATAAAATTGTACAATTAATATCACTGTTAAACAAATCTATGAAACAATTCCGTTTAAAAAATTTATTTTAAGAAAGATAGTAATTTTTTTAAAAAATTGTTTATTCTGTTTGTTTAAACAATAAAATAAAAATGTAGCTAGAGAAAACATTTAAGAGAAATTACAATTGGAACTACTATACATTTACTAACAGTGACTACAATAGAACTATTTATATCTGATGGAAATATACGGGCCAGACCTATGCTAATGACATTTAGCACAGATATTTATTGAAAAGTAGGAATGTACGCCTAAGTGTAAGTTCTAAAACTTTCTTATTTTAATTTTAATTAATTACAAATTATATGGTTTTGTCGTTTTTGCTAGATAAGCTCTGAAATGTTGTTGCTTAAACCAGACATCAGCGAAATTCTAAAACTAAAAAAAAAAAATGTATACTGAAATTGCCATTATAATAGCTTAGATATAATAAAATTCTTTCATGAATATAGATAATCTTATAGAAATATATTTTTAATAGAATTTTCAACAATATATTCCGCAAGATATTATTTACAGACATAAATATCAAACCTAATTAAAATGTAAACAATAATATGACCTTCTGATTGTGTCATTTTATTGATGATGTAATGCTGTTCCCGTGTCCCGCTTTACAACGAAAGAAGGGGTGCAGTAAATTTTGAGGGGATGGAACCCTGAAGGCAAAAGTCGGACTTCTAGCTTACACTCGACAATATTTTCGGTGCGGACTTCATTCATGCATTTCATTCATCCACAGATCAAAATTTATATCTAGAACAGAGAACGATCATCTCTGAAACAGTACTCCCATTTCTATTGCTCTCGACATGGTAGACATACGTCAATCACCACACATACGGTTAGCGAATTCAAACTCGCAACCCAAAGGAAGAGGAACGAACGCCATGTAATATTTTAGGAAAATATTACCAACATGTAATATTTTTCTAAATTATGGCAATGAAAATTTTTGCATAATTTGTAACATTATATTCTTTTTTTTAGAAATAAATTCATATAATTTTTGTTTCAGCGTATATTTAATCGTATGATTTTTCTTTTTAGATGAATTTTATTGAAAGATATATTCTAATTTTTGCGCAAATTCAGTGAAGAATAAGAAATTAAATTATAGTAGACCAACAGACGATGAGAAATAAAATTAAAAATTACAAAAATAAGCTCTTTTAAATAATATTAAATTTAAATCTAATTTTGAAATGTTTCTCATGAGACTTTATTCTATTATGAAGTCTTAGTGATACACTTAAGAGAAGAGTTATTATATTGTTAAAGTAACAAATCTTTAATACAATTTTTGAGATAAAATTGTAATACAGAACTGTAATATTATTCGATGTTAGGGAAAATCAAGTTCAGGAATGATAAAAATCAAATTATGAATAAGAGATTTCAAAAAAAGTAAAGTAATTAAAATTGCTGTCTAAACAGTTATTTAAAAAAGTTATTATTTTAGATAAATCTTCATAATATCTTATGCTTTATTATTTAATGAAAGCTTAATGCAGTCTTGATGCATTTATTATTGGAATGGTGACATATTCCAAGAATAAGTGTTCTTATATGCTCTTAGATTATATATTTTTTATAATTTTATTCAATAAATACTGAAACAGTTTTAAAATAAAAATCACTTTCGGTAAATATTGTAAAAAATTTCTTCTTTAATTAATAATTTTATATAATATAGTGGCAATTAATAATATAATGGTGGTACTAATTAAGAATTTACACGATAATCAATTGAATTAAAGAAGGTTACAAATCAACATAATTATCCTTTATTTTTTTAGAAAAATATACATATGATTCTATTTTGCAATCTAATTTATTGCACAAATATTTGAAATACAGTAAACACTTTTCAACTCCTTTAATTGCTACAAAACTAAAGAATCTTTAATCAACATATGCTGATATTATAGAAATTATTCAGATATGTTTCGTCAGTACATATCCCGCACAGAAAAACTTGTCCTCTTTGCTTTCGGTACAAATCAGTGATAAAAGAAGAATATTCTTTCTTCACAACTCATTCATAAAAGGATATTTTCCAGTTTGACTTAAAAAACAACTGGAAATATCTCATGAAAAGTAAACTTTCATAATTACGTTAAATTGACATTTTTATAATATAATATGGAATGAGAGATATCTTTCAGTTATAAATACAATTTACTAGATATATTTTTTTTCAATTCATATAAATGGCGATTTAATTCAGAATTACTCCATATTGAGGAAAATCATTCGCAGACACGAATCCAAATTAAGATAATACGTCCTAATAATTCAAATAAGTTGAAATTGAGAAATATGTTTACAAAATCTATAATTAATTCTCACTGATAAAAGATAATTTCTTGTACAATCTCTGATTTAAGAATAAACTAATGAATATAAATATATTTTTCCGATTTAAATTATTTTCATCACAAAGCAGATTTCCTTTTTTTGTCAATACAAACCTAATTTTATTTTTTTATGACTGGGAACCAAAATTATAATTTAATTCATAACCACGACAATGCTAAATAGAATATTTATAAAACTTATTTGCTTATAAGCAAATAAGTTTTATTATCAAGACAATATGCACTTAATAATACAAATTACATGAGATTGACAAATAAATTTACATAATCCCTCTTTACGTATCATGGATGAAATAATATTTTTATGCAGTATATATGATAAAAAATAATGTCTTGCAATATAATTAACTTAAGAACTAATTGATTAATACAAACATATTATTCCAATTTAAATTATTATCATTATAGACCAGATTTATTTTTTTAACTTTACAAACCTAATTTTACTTTGTATAATTATAAACCGAAATTATAATTTTGTTCCTGACCAACGCAACACTTAAATAGAATCTATGAGCAAATAAGTTTTTTAAACAAAAAATTTACAAATAATATATTAATAATACAAATGGCATGAAATTCGCGAATAAATTTACATAATCGCTTTTTAAGTATTACTAATGAAATAATTTTTTTTTCAGTATCTATTATTTAAAATTCAACTCATGAATCATCAAACTAAAAGATCAATTCTGGTTCTATGTATTTTACAGTCTTTGCCAACAATCGACAACGGTTTAGTAACTCTTTGGCGACGGATTTAAATTTGGCGATAAAAATCAAGGATTAACACCATTGCCGGATTGCCATAATTGGCGGTTTAGCAACTCATTGGCAACGACTTCAAATTTGGCGATAAATGTGAGCGGTGTAATACGTAAGTACCTTAATTCTCATCAAATTTGTTAAGCTGACACTGATGAGGAAGGAAGTGTAATGAAGGATGCATTTCCAATTTAAATTAAATTAACCAGAACAAGCGTTAAACTTTATAAACGACAGTCATAGTTGTATAGACAGTCATTGTTAAATAATCTCCTTGATGTATTATAAAACAATATGAAGCTTTATGAACGGATCCATTCATTAAGGTAACATCGCAAAATCTAATAAATGCTATTTCACACAATGGTTGGGGAAAATGATGGAAAAAAAGAAAGAAAGAAGGTTTCCCAGTAATGGCAAAATGATGGGGAAATGGAATTTTGATTTAATCATTTATGGTGTTATTGGATTTTTCCACTAACATTCTTTTTAATTTAATCAGTTCTTCGAGGAATTCCTGCTTTTGTCCATTAAGGACGAAGAAATCTTCTTTACCCCATTCAGTCATTCGAAGAGATATGAGATATTGCACCAAACAATGAAAAAAAAGTTTTTCGCACACAAAGATTTGAGCATCGGAAGCGATAATGATTAAATTTTATTTATTTATAGCCTCAGAGTAGACGTGGATATGATTTTCATAAACTATGCTGAATTTAAGAAATAAAAAAACAGTTTTATTTAATTTTTTATAATAAAAATTATACTTATTTCAAAAAATTATGCATATAAAGTGGTTACATTCTTTCTTTAAATAATTTACTTTATGTCATAAAATGAAAAGATATGAAACTTTTTTACAATGCCATACCCAAATCTTATTTTCAACAGCAAATCAAAAATTAATAGGATTTTTATCATTAGAATGATATTATGAACACTGAGCAGTACCGTAAATTACTTTAATGGTATTTATTATTGCATTAATTTTTTATAAGTTTTTAAAATTTATTACAAATAGGATTAATACTAAATCAGAAAATTAATACGATTAGTTTAAGAAGTTAATTGATGCATTAGAAAAAATATTTAAAAGCTTCTGGAAATTCAGATTTTTTATAGATGTATATCTTTTATTAGTATGTTCTCAATAACTGGAAATGTATAAATATGCATATTTTATTGTAGATTATGTATTTAAATTATTTTATAACATTTTATATTAACATTTTTATAATGAATAAAACATTTATTTACATTATCGTTAATACATTTGTATTTTTAAAACAGTTTTAACTATTTTTTTTTCTTTCTTGAAGGAAAGAGAAATTAAAGTAATATAAAATGTTTACATCTCCTTGGAAATCTATTACTTTTACGTTTATCTTTTTGTCATTAGAGACAAAATAATCTTTTATTTTTAAAGTAATTTCTCTTTTTAAATGTCTTTAATAGAAGATAGTATCATTGTTATTTCTAATAAATATTCTGTTCCCTTAACGATCTATTTGTAGATCTATTTATAAAAAAATTATTATGTCTCATCACTGATCGTCTAAATATTATATTCTAGATATTTTTTTTGAGAAAAATTAATTAAGGTTTTTAAGTTTTTGTATATTTTTATGTCAGTTCACAATAATTTAAAGTATATTTTATTATTATTCAAAAATAATTGATGGGTTTCATTTTAATATAAGGGTAATTTTATTAATTATCTCTGTAAATCATTAGTTGTGGAAATAATTATAGAAAATAATAAATATGTTTTCTTATATATAATTCTAATTTTTCATCTTATTTAGCTCATATGAAATTTTTTTAAAGATAGCCTTTTATTTTCCCATCCAGTTTTTTTTTTGTTTAGTTGATTCTACATGGGCTCTATAAAATTACTCCATTCAACATTTTCGTAAGTAACGAGCGAAGACAGAAAAATTCCTAATGATTACAGCATTGCTTTGAATATACCTTAATTTCCTTTTTCTAAATTTACATAGTTAGGGCTCAACCATAAGAATTAGACAATAAATGAAATATGTTATTTTAATTGAAACACTGATATAAAAATTAATATAGCAAATAGTCTCATGGAAATGATTGAATAAAATAAATACACCGAAACTGCGACAAAATTTTGATTTCAAGAATTATTTTAATAACGTATTTAATTTTGTAAAAAAGTTTCTTATGTATGTTAGTGTTCAAACATTTTACAGCAATTTCATATTCGAATAAATAGGATAACACTACTATTTGTGTGAATTTAAATAAATCTTAAATTTTTTCCATGAATAAATTATTTTTTAAAGAGCAATTATTACCACATTATATTCAATTATCTCAAAATTCGAAACTTTGAAAATGGACTACAGAAAAAACAGATCCCCCCCCCCCAAAGTTAGGTATAACATGTTTTTCTTAGCTCGATATTAAAGAAGAATGATCAGTAACATTGAAATTCACAGTTTATATGCACAATAGTAACGACCATAAAACAATAACTACAACTCCTATTTTAAAGAATCAAATACTTGCATAAGAGTGGAAAAAAATCAGATTTTCCCATTTTCGTGAGAAAGTGATGTGCATGATTGTTAACTTTCAAAAGTTAGCGTCAGTTTCGTTGAAAATATTCAAGAGAGTGTAGCAATGCGTAAAAGATTTCGTTTATCCTATTCTTTAAGGTGGCGATCAATCGAAAGGATGGAAATGCGCTTGTCAAATGTTATGCGGTTAGAAGTCTCATTGTATCTTGCAGTTTGTCAAACGGCAATGAAATCAATTTCAATTCAAATATTGTGTATCTGTATGAAATGTTTTAGATCGAACACGATTTGATACACCTGGGAAGACCTTTATTTAGCACTTTCGGCATTATGGAGAAAAAACTTTACTGTGTCTCAACTTATTGAAGTTCATTTTGAGTTAAGATGTGAAGACGCCTTCAAAATACATGTCTGTAAACAAGATGATCAGTTGTGTGACCAGTTACGAAATTAGATCTCAGATTTTCCTATTTACGCTGAACAATATGCCTATTGGGCCATTCAACAAAAGGCTTATTTACTCTTCAAACATGTTCCAGGGGTCAAGGTTCACAATGAGTTATTCATGTCATTGTATGCGTTGGAAGGAACAAATCACCAGTTATAACATTCCTAGCCGGCGTCTTGTCATGGGGTAGCGCGTCTTCCCCGGGATCTGAGTGTCCCGGGTTTGAGTCCTGGTTCGGGCATGGTTGTTTTCCTGTGTTCTATCTGTATGGTGTGCAAATACGCTCTGCTGTAAAAAGGTACTGTGCAAGCGAATGTTACGAGTGAGTAGCAAAAAAGCGTACACTTGACCCTAGTTGGCGCTACTGTAAAAGAAGAGACGCTGATTAGGCTTAAATCGTCGACTACTTCAGTGATCTTGTAAATGGAAAGTGCTATGAGAAACAATAATAACAATCTGATATTACCATCTGTTGCCTTAAATAATACTTTGTTGAACGCCACAGTAACAGGAATAATACACGAAAAATTAGGGCGGAGATCTTTATTAGTGGCAACATTGATGTTTATGCATTCCATGAAAGAACTTTTAAAGGTGGGAAAAATTGGGACAAATTTTGATCCATAAGTTCACCCAAATGCCGCTGCTTTATTTTCTTTTGACTGGTGACTATACCTGGCCATACCGAGAGTATTACCATTATTGAGTATTTTTTTTT
>JAOUZG010040215.1:7761040-7791914 GCA_026289955.1 Argiope argentata | reverse complement strand
TGTTTAATGTATTAATTTTTATGTTAGTATCTGCAAATTGACATAGCTGATGGAAAGACTATTCCAGGTTTTCTGCAGATTAAACCATTGACATCGAATCATAAAATTTGAAATATAATTGCTGTGCAAGTGATTATTAAGATAGCAGTTTGAAAAATTTTAGCAGGTTTGAATTAAAAGCTATTAACAATATCCGAGACATTTTCAAAGCACATTATTCTACAAAAAAATTCTTATCCCATTTAAGGTTTTGAAATATAATTTTACGATGACATTGGTTTTCTTTCCAAAAAGGTTTTTTTGAAGTATTACTTTTTATACATTTTCAAAATAATTTTAAACTTATTTTATAATATGTTTTGTCTCAGATATTAGAGTTTTGCTGTATTGTTATATTTTGTGCTGATAAACGTTGCAAAATTATTAAATACAATTTCTTTATTATTTATTTTAACAATGCTATAAAATAAGAAGTAAATTTAAAAAAATTAAATAAATATAGTTATTCGATTTTTAAACAATGATTTGATATGATGTTTTATAAACTCAAAACTTCATCAATTTTTTTTCTTTGAAAATGAGATAAAAATCTAAAAAAAGAAGGCTCGAAATAGGAAGGATAATAAACATATACACTTTGTGTGTATGTCAGCAAGATTTAAAAAAATGTGAATGAGATTTTGAATTAAATTAAAGATGAACGAAACAAGCAAAAAAAAAAAAAATTAGATTATATTTTGAAATAGAAATTTGAACTTTGATTTCTTTTTTTTTCTTGAACGGTAGAAAGGACACACCGTTCAAAATGTTCCATAATTTTTATTATTTTTTTCCTCAACAAATCAATGGCTAAATAAAATTTAACTCATAGTTTGAGTGTCATCAACCTCTACACTAACAAATAAATATACGCTTTTGTATAATAAACTGATTTATAATTGTAATTGTGATCTTTGATAACGTTAATTATAGATAAAAAATATTGTTAATAAGTTATAACGAGAAATAAGGATTCAATAAACTATGAAATCTGATCTATATGATCTGACGAAATGCTTATTATGCTACCTTTTAAAATTATTTTTTTCCATATATTAAATACAATTTTGTCATTTCATCTATTTCATAATTATTTTCTATAACTAATCAAGTCATTATAGAGTATTTATTATTAAAATCATGATCTGAAGTTTCAAATTGATTTGCATTTTTAACGGTAATTTTTAGAGTACGAAATTAGAAGTTAGAAACAAGATATTTTATTATGTATTATTCAAATCCCATACCATGTTGATATAAAAATTTTATACACAAAAAAATTTCTGCTGGTTATTTTTTTTAAAAAAAGAATGCTACATTTTTATACAGAATTCCTTTGAAGCTAAAAAAATTCTTAATACCAACCTGATTTTTGATGCATGTATCTGCTTTAACGATTTTCCATATTTCCTATTCATAAGAATGGATAGAAAGTGCGGGAAAAAATTTCTCAGATGAAGCCATCTCTGAGACGTACCATATTTCCTACATATTTTTGGGAATCAGAAGAAAAAAAAGTATTTTATTTGAAAGGAAAAATATTAAAAATATCTCGGTTAAAAAATTTTCGATATTCATTGACAGAACCAATGATTTATAGATGCCCTTAAACACCACTGGTTCAATAAATCACTTACACATTGATCGATTTTTGGAAGGCCAGGAATTATAAAGAGGAAAACATAACATTCTTTGAAATAAGACAACTTACTCTGACCTTCATAATATGATTGGCTAGGATTTTCTTTTTAGACTAGAAAAATATTATAGAATTATCCTCTAACTTAAAACAATGCATAATATACAAATTAGAAATCTTATCTCTGCTATAACAATAAGAGAATAACAAACAGTGCCCCTTGAATACTTGAAATGAGAAGAAATTTTTAGGCTCGAAAAAATATTGTAAGATATTCTTTAATACCATTCCCTTAGTAAAGAAGTGTTTATTCTAAGAAGAATTATTGTATTATCAATAAAATCCTTTAATTAATGTTTTTTTAACAAGAAATATAAGATAAATATGTTTTTTAAAAATTTAGTTCTGCGTTAGAGATATCAAAACAATGAGATTCGAATTTTTACAATAGTAACTATCACAATTCTGCATATCATTTGAATTAAACTTTTATTTCCTAAGAATGACTTTTGATAACAATGAATAACATTTACTTATTTTAACGAGTTTTATCTACATCTCTATAATTTGTTCCTTTTTTTCTATTTTTATAATTGTTTCTTCCTGCGTTATATATATATATATATATATATATATATATATATATAAACATTTCTAAATGTTTGAAACATGAGAATTTTGTAATTAATTTTTGAAAACGTTCTTTATCTTTTTAAGTTGAATAGAAAATCTGTACAATTTTGTTTTCAAGAAGAATATTTATAAAATTATTCATATTATAAATGTTCGAGATTTTTTATTATTCCTTAACAATTGAGTTGTATTTAATTTTAATGCTCTAGTTGAGAGATAATTATAATATTAAAATTTGGATAGCACATATTTTTATTTGAATACAAAAAGCAATCAACTTTTAAAGCAAGAATATTTTTAACGAAACAGTGGAATAAATCTAAAATGCCTAAAATAACATAAGAAATTTAGTCCAAAGTAATAAATGTTTAAAAAAATTATTAAAATGCAATACGAATTATGCTATTATTCTTTTATTTACGTAAACACTTCAAATGTTTGCAAGCTTGACTTTGACCTCCAAATAATTAATAAAACGTTACGTTTTGCATGTTTTCCCACTTACAAAAACATACTTTTATTAATCTATAAATAAATATAAGTAAGTATATATATATTTATTTGTTCAACGTGTAGTACATAATATTTCCTTTAAATTAAATGCATAATTTTTTTCTTTAAATAGGGTGTAAACTTTGCTGTTTTATCTGAGTGGCTTATAGAATTCGCAGTTTTCTATAAGCAATGAGTAGAGTATATTGTCTTATTTAAGTACTGTGCAAAACATACTGCTTAGTTAAATTATTATGCAGAACATATTGTTTGATTTCAGTAGTACGTAGAACGTATTGTTTTATTTATGTAGTATCAAAAGCATAGTTTTGTTTAAGTACTTTGAAAAGCATTGTTTTATTTAATAGTATGCAGAACATATTGTTTTATTGTAGCTCCAAACAGAGCAAATTGTTATTACAACACGAAACAGAACATAATGATTTAGCAGCAAATAGAATATACTGTTTTTTTCAATGTAAGTAATCAGAGCATGTTGTTTTATTTAAATGTTTCGCAGAACGTATTGTTATATTTAAGTAGTACACAGAATGTACCAATTGTTTTATTTCAGTTGTATGCAGAATAGAATATATTGTTTTATTACAGTATGAAGCAAAACATATTGTTTTATTTAAGTAGTAAGCAGAACGTATTTTTTTATTTAAGTAGTATCAAAAGCATAGTTTTATTTAAGTAGTACGTATAACGTATTATTTTATTTAAGTAGTATCAGAAGCATGGTTTTATTTAAATAGTATGAAAATTTTGTTTTATTTAAGTAGTATGCAGAGCATATTGTTTTATTATAGCACCAAACAGAGCATATTGTTTTATTACAACGCCAAAAGAGAACATATAATTTTATTACAGCACCAAACAGAGCATATTGTTTTATTAAAACACCAAACAGAACATATAGTTTTATTACAGCACCAAACAGAGCATATTGTTTTATTTATATAGTACTCAGAACAAATTATTATATTTAAGTAGTACGCAGAACGTATTGTTTTATTTAAGACGAATGTCGAACGCATTGTTTTATTTAATTAGTATGCAGAGCATAGTTTTATTTAAGTAGTATGAAAAGCGTTGTTTTATGTAAGTAATATGTGGAGAATATTGTTTTATTACAGCACCAAACAGAACATATTGTTTTATCTATGTAGTACGCAGAACGTATTGTTATATTTAAGTAACACGCAGAATGTACATACTGTTTTATTTAAGTTGTATGCAGAATATATTGTTTTATTACAGCATCAAACAAAACATATAGTTTTATTTAAGTAGTACGCAGAACGTATTGTTTTATTTAAGACGAATGTAAAACGCATTATTTTATTTAATTAGTATGCAGAGCATATTGTTTTATTACAACACCAGACAGAAAATTATATGTTATTTAATTAGTTATCAGATTTATTAGTTTTCAAATGTCTCCATATATTTTTTCCATTAGCATTAATTATTCTGATTTTATTTCTCCTTGATTAGTAGGCTTAGTTCACTGAATACTAGTTACAACTTTTAAATGAAATAACATTTCTTAATTATAGATAATGTCTTATTTTTAAATTGGTTGACTTCAATTTTGTGTAATAATGGTCATTCGTAAACAGTTCATCATTTCTTTTTCTTTTTTCAATGTAAAACATTTCTTACATTTTAAATGAATAGCAATAGTAGATGAATACTTTAACAAATAATGCTTAAAAAACCGCCCATGGTATGAAGCTTCGAAATTACAGGTAAGAATTAAGCTTATCATATTGAGATACTTTAGATACGGAAAAAATAAAAAAATAATAATACATTTAACCGTTCTTTTCAACCATGCAAGAAAAAATCATGTTTTCTTTTTCATATTTCAATTTCAATTTAAGATTAAAATTATAAGTTTCCTTTTCCATTTATATAATTAAAGTTGTACATCCTTTCCTAAAATGATTTGAATTAAGTGAATTAAATTGTTTTATTTTATGGCGTTACATTCCTGAGATATTTCACGTTTTTAAGTAAAATTATTATTTCTTATATTAAAGAATTATTTCTTATATTAAAAGTATTATTTCTTATAACTTTGTCATGGTTTCAGAGAATATAGATTTAGAAAAACAAGTTATTTAAACGAACACTTTCATTTTCATTTTCATTTTTTTTAAAAAAGAAAACAAAACAAGAATATATTTTGGACAATTCTTCCTTATTACCCTTTTATTTTTGTCATTGATTTTTAATTCTTGAAGAAGTATTTTTTCGAAGAGAGATAATTAATATCTTACGTGCAAAAGCATAGGTGTAGAAGAAAATCTAACATGTAATTCAATGCAACGTAATATACACTGAAGAGCGAGAAAAATTCGTATGGCAGGTCGTATCCAAATATTGGAGGTGTTCCTGCCATCAGTGTAACGTGAAGAGGTTGACAGTGCGTATATAAGACAACAGGTGTCTGAAATGACTATTACATGGATTCTTGCTGCTATAATTGCGAATTATGAAGATTTAAACGATTTTTAACGGTGTCTAATCGACGGTGACGAGAGAGGGAAGAATAGAGAGGAAATTTGTTTTTTTGCCCCCGACCATTTCTAGGGAGTACCATTCTTTCTGTTTTCAATTTCAAGTTTCCGGTAAAACTTCAAATCTCCCACAGGGGTGGGACTTGAAAAAGGCCTTGATAGAACGGGATCCTTGAAGCCTGAAAAGAATCGTTACTTAAGACAGACATCAAACATGTCCTCAAATTGCTGTGGATGTGAATGCAAACCCATCAACAAGTATCAGTGGACTCACTATGAAACAATCTAATTGATATGGGCTTTCGCAGCCTCAAACCATTTCGTGTACCATTGGTGATTCTGTGACACAGAGTTCTGTGAATTACCTTGGATGGCCAAAGCCGCCAAAGGACTTTTAATGATTGGAAAAATGTTTTCTGATCTAAAGAGTCAAGTTTACATGTGTATCGGGTAGATGTCTGCATACAGCCTAGGTAAAGCTCCATAAATAGATTTCTCATGCTTACAAAAAAGCTGTCAGAGGCTCTGGGAGGGTAAAGGGCGTGAGCAAATAGCATAAAGTAAGACATTTGATATGTATAGAGTTGATCATGACAGGTCAGTGGAGCTTTAACATCCTTTCTGACCCTCTACATGCATTCATGTCCTGTATGCATTCTGACGAACGTGGACTATTCCAACGGGATAATGCTCCACCCAACTGTACTACAATAGCTACCGAGTGGCTTTAGGAGCATTCTTCTGAATTTCTTTTCCCTCTCTTGGCCATTTAATTCTCCTGAAGTTTTTATCACCAACTATGTTTGGAATGTTTTGCAATGTGTTTTCCTTAGGATATATCCACCCCTTCTCACTCCAATGGATTTGTGGACTTCCCTGGAAGAATCATGGTATGAATTGTGTACAGAAAATCTTCACAAATTAGCCGAGTCGATGCCATGCTGTGGCCCCTCTGCTTGCTCTTGGGGGCGCTGCACGATGTTAAATATGTGTACAAGTTTACTGGCACTTCAATGTAATATACGTAACCCATAAGACATTTCATTTGAATTTAAATGCCCATAAGTATCTGCTTTAGAATTTTCAAAAATTAAGATTCGTTGGTTGATTTAAAAATAAACAACGACCAGAAAAATGCAATACAGCAATGAAATCCATTTACAACTGTGATATACACTTTATACTTCCTTATATTTAAACAGAATTCTTGTTTTTATTGAGACGTTTGTTAGGAATAGGCTAAGAACGATGATATCTGTGGTAGTATCCACATCTTAAAACCAAGTTTAAAAGCTTACTATTTTAGAATACGAGAAAAAAATGCCTCAAATTAAGAAACAAATAGTACCCCTTAAAAAATAGGATTCATCATTATTATTCTGGCATTGTTTATCTAACAATTATTGAAAAAAAATATCTGTCGAAAAGAACTAACTTATTCTTAAAAGATTTTAAATTAAAAATTCATTAATTATATAAATATATATGTATATTGAAATAAGAATAAACTTTAATATTACCAATTTCATTCTTTTTTCAGACTCAAATTTCAAAACTGCTTTGAAAGTTTTTCCTGGAAAAACTTCTTTAGTCTTAAGCTATTTGTTTAAGAATTATGAGATACCAAAATTTAAATCTTCTAGTGTCAATGAAATATTTTGTACTTTTATTCAGATTTTAAAAAATAATACAATTATGTATCTTATTTCTTTTTCTATAATAATTAACGGATTTTGAAAGCATACTTATCATGATTAAGTAATTTTTAATACAAGATAAAATTGTTAAAAATAAGAGTTTGAAAATTCTTAAATCATTATTTTCTTTGGTCACAACAAAATACTAGATGTGATTTATTTTTATTACACTTTGAAAAAAATTCAAAAACCAATCAAAGAAAATGTAATTAATTTCTTATTTATTTTAAAATTCTTAAAACACATTTTTTTAAATCCTGTATTTAAAATTAGGACTGTTTTTAATTGATGTTTAAAAATATTGCCATTTTTCATTAAAATTTTCTATTTGAAGCCTTTGTATTAATCAGTATTTTGAATTGCAATTAAATGATTATTACTTTTGCGATGCAAACTTATTATAATATCAAAGTTATTAAAGTCTTTTTTTAACTCATGAATTCATTATAAACGGATATAAATTAGAGCAAACATATTAATTATATTTTTTCGTGAAGAATGATTTTAATTTTTGGATTAAAAGGATGATTATTTTCGTCCTATTTAACTTCAGTTCTGCTCTATTAAATCATTTTTTTTTAAATTTTTAAAAATGTATTGATATTATCGAATATATAATTACTTATCTTTCAGAATCAAATGTTTCGTTTTTCATAGAAGAATCATGTACAAGACCATAATATAAATTAATATTTTTCGTGAGAAAAATAACACATTTTACGTGAAAACAATTATATTGAAAAACAAATAATATAATTTGGAATTATTGATCCATTTTATATATTGATCATACAATTTAAAGAATTTAATGAATAATATATACATATTTCTAGAAAATCTAAATTAAGGAAACAAATTGTAGAATTATATAAATAAATCTTCATTTAATTTTTAAGTCATAATTTATTGGCCCAATGAGATTAGTTATATTTATAAACATTCTTCCTGTCGAATTTTAATCCTCCAGGGGGGAGGGGCACCTCATAATTGAGGACGAGATGCTTCCGGCATGGTGGTTGAATCTCGCCATCCTGGTGGTACTATAATAGGTGGGCGTAGGCTTCTCCCATCAATGACGGGATGTATTTCCTACTGGAAGGGTTGTACCGTGACCGGTTATGGCTACTAGTTTTCAACCATAATTCCCATCAGTGTTGCTGTTTACAGCAGTCTGGTCATTCAGCCTTCGTAGTTTAAATTCATGTGTCTTCTAAGCGGGGCGGAGAGTCTGGTATGTCTTATCTCAAATTTTATATTCGAGAATTACAAGAGACAAACATATATATATATATATATATATATATATATATATATATATATATATAATATGAAGAGGAAATGTGTAGATTTAATCGTGTGTTACATTACATAATTTTAATTTTTGCTTATCTGAAATAAACTTTTAATTGTATTGAATTTAAAGAAAATTAATTAAATATCTTACAAAGCACTGAAATTTTTTACATTTCACTTCTGGATAACTGTTCGCTTCCAAGACTACTGTCAGAGATGCTGGTGCTTCACCTGGTTGTTTGATAATTAATTTAATTAAAAAAAGATTTTACTGATTTAAAAATGCATATTAAGATTCTAGTTTTCAGTAAAATATTGTCCTGTAGATAAAGAGTTTTTTTTTCTAGAATCCTTACTTGCTTTGACTTTTTAAATGTCTATTTTGTATATTTAGTTATAAAAACAAAGAGATGCATCTGTAAACTAAACAACTGTAGCGTAAGGTACTAATGAATCTGATGGTAATTTAAAAGTTCTCAATGTTATGTGACGTGGTTATGCACATGTATGGTTCTTTCGTGAGTCATAATAAATGAAATGTAACCGTATAATATCCCTAGTTGGTATCGGAACTTGCATGATGCTTCTAAATCAAAATAAAAAAAAAACAAATATTTGAAACTTTATTCTATGCAATCTCATCTTTATCCATTTACATTTTTTGGGAGAATTTATAAACAGTTTCAAATTTTAAAAATATTATTTATATTTTAATTATTTTAAATGAAAATGGATACGGCCATTTCATAACAAATTTTTTATTACTTTTTTGCTTAAATTGAAATAAAATTCAAAGGACTAGATACGAAAATTAGGAAATCCGAAAAGTGGCCTAATGTTATGCACTAATTATTATACATTTAATTAATTTAATTATTATGCATATGAAATTTTTAATTTGAAATTGTAAATCATACGAGAAAATAAATATTCTTTTTAGAACTTTGAAAATTGAAATAAACATAGATCCACTTTTTCTCCACTTCTAGTTGTCAGAATTAAAAATCAAAAATTAATATTCTTTACTTCAAACTGTAAAAGGAAAGAATAAAGAAAATGATCTTCACTTCAAAAAAACA
This sequence comes from Argiope argentata, assembly GCA_026289955.1. Taxonomy (NCBI): domain Eukaryota; kingdom Metazoa; phylum Arthropoda; class Arachnida; order Araneae; family Araneidae; genus Argiope; species Argiope argentata. The sequence goes on along the minus strand of JAOUZG010040215.1, from coordinate 7,782,514 downwards.
TAAATTAAAAACTCACATTCACAAAGTAAACAAGAATTTGTAAAAAATGTTTGGAGCTATGTCTTGATATGCACTTAATCCGAATTAAATGAAATCATATATATTTTATAAACTATTTGGTATTCTGGATTTTTCAAAAGGCTACTACAGTTACAAGAGAATTTTATACTCAATCATACAATATGCTTTATGCTTAACAGCTTATGCTTATATTGAATATAAGATCTTGATTATATTTCAATAGTATACATTTCATTGAAAAATTAAAATAATTTTTTTATAAACAATATATATTTTTTAATTAACTGAAACTTTTTTCCATAAATCTTTCATTTTGCTCATAAGCATTCCATATCTTTGCTCATCAAGTTTCATAACCACTCAATTATTCAAATGCTCTACAAATTTTCGATAAAACCCTGAAAATAACAGAACACAAAAAAGTTTGCTGAAGCAGACGATATTTTAATATTTAATTAAGTAACATCGTTTTCAAATTGGTGTGGGCTGGGTATTCAAATGGCAATTTTAACTACGTTACCGAAAAAAAATGCAGTTTCAGCTTCCCCTTTTTTTACAGAAATAAAACTTTTTTTTTGTTCTATCAGAACCCCGCGTTCATTAACTTCTCGACCGAACACGCACGAAGAACGGCAACTACTAGTTCTTTAATTACGTTCGGTGGGAAAAGAAAACAAAAGCAATAGAGCAAAGAAATTTCCTGTCGGTGTTTACTCGTGAGTCGAAACGAAACTTGCATGCTTCGGCCGACAAATTGGCCAAGTTATTTAAAGAGCTACTCGGAGCAGATGAGGGAAAGGGGGGTTGCCTCTAGAAATCGTCTGATGATAGAAGCCCACTCAGCTCCAGAGGGAATAGACGTCTACACCTCTGGTAGAGTCTTGATTAGTGAAGGAGAGAATCGGAAGATCGAATTTTCAAGGTATTATGATGCGACGTCAGCAGATTCTTTACCCGCCCAATGGAAAAGGCGAGATGATAGGTCAAGTTATTGTTGCAGCCATTTTTGGCCAAACTATGACATTTCATAGTTAAATGGACAAATATGGATGTGAATCCCGGATATTTAATGTGCATAGTAGCACGTTAATATTTATTTAAAAAAAATACTATTAACTATATTTACCAGACTATTTACGAGCAATAGTGAATTTTTGAACGATTAAATTTTCTAGCAAACAAAGCTGAAGGTTATGTAATATTAGAACTCATTCTAATTATGAATCTAAATAGAGGATTTCTAAGGCATTAGGGATATAAAGATAATTCCAAGTAGGAACATACTTCAAATGACTAAAATCATTATAAATGGTGTTATTCCAGTAAATAATTAGTTGATACAGTTATGAAATATTTATAATTCTACATTGTTCTTTGCATATTCTATATATATATATATTAATGATTTTAAGTAGTGTCATATTCTTAATTCACTATTTTTAAACAAAACATTTTCACTTCTACTGTTAAAACTATACAAGTTTCAATAGAATACATCTATGAACTTTTGCGCTCTTTTATTGAGTGCTATATATAGTTAATAAATTTTCAGATATTTTTAATTTTCTTATAATCAATATAACTTAGAATCGATTATATCCATTCATAATTATTGACCAATATATCGTAATATTTTTATTACTGATCAAAAGACAGGAAAACTAATGTATGGGTATGATTACGTATATATTTTATACTCAGAAAGTTAGATAGAAAATCCATAAAGCTATAATGACTCCAATAAATATCATTAAATTATATTTCCTTCTGGAATATCATAGAACACAATAAATCAAAATAATCCATTATATTTCACTGAATTACATTAATTAGTCTACATCGGATGTTTCTCAAAATTGACATTAAAGTCATTCTATGAAGATACCTTTTTGTTGAAACCTGACAAAGCTTATCTGTCATATAATTAACTAATTGTTTAAAAATTAATTAATTGTCGATACTCAATCAATGTTCGGAGTAAAATCTTTCATCTTCTTTTCTCTTGAAACTATCAGCACATGAAAAGCAAAGACAATAATGTTTGACGCATTAATCATTTATCATTATTTGTTAATCATTTATGGCACTAATTGGTGATTTAATGCTTGTTAACTTTATAAGTAGAATTTTGATTTAGGATGGTAGGCAGATCAAATCTATAAGTAAAGCCTTATCGTGCTATTTAATCTCAGTTACTTCCTAAACTTATAATATAAAAATTTATGAACTTTTGATTTTTTTAACCACAAAAATAACATTAAAAAAGTACTTAAATTCTATAGTTATCTTTATATTATGTGCAAAAGTATTTTTAATTGAATGTTTATAATAAATTAATAAAACATTTTGCATATATATTATCATTTTAAATTAGCAAATAAAATTTCTTCTTCGTAATAAAATATAAAAGTATTGCATATTTTATTGAATTATAGTTAATGAAATTTAATAATATGTATACTAATATACGAATACTGCAATTTCATGTAATTAATCAAAAAGCTAATACATTAGTTTCATAAAATACCAAATATCAAACATGTAAGATACGAAATATATTCTTGATGCAATAAAAGACTATTGCTTCATTAAACCTTGATTATATTCAATCAGCAGGTTTATATTTGATTAAAAAATATCATACTTAACAAAGAAATATATATGTCTACTATCCTATGTATTTATTTAAAAGCAAAATGCAATATTCATATATACATAAATTGTCTTAAAAAGCATATCTTTTATGACTATAGTAGCAAAAATGATGAAAATATAATCTAGTGCACCCTTCGTTTCAAGACTTATAAATTTCAAAAATAATACCGTAAAAAAGACCCTTTTTCGTGATATACTTATTTAAGTTGTGTTTTAAATTCAATAGACTGCCTAGTTGTTATATAAAATGCATTAGGAAAGAGTATAATATTTTTGTCATTCCATATTTAGTATATAAAAGCCTATTTGTCTACAAAGTGGCTGGATATTATACAAAATACCAGTGTCGCATAAATTATTGGCAATATATAAACATTACTAAACCCTTTCCCGTTCTTCACATTCATAAATCCTTTCACATTCATTCATCGATTCATTGTAGTTTCGATTCTTTCATAACTGCTGTAAGGATTCATTAATGCTTTAAGGATTATGCTTAAGGCTACGGTTACAAATCACTTTCAGTGTCCTTAAAAACTCACATTTGGAGATCAGTAATTAGTTACTTGAAATTTGTGAATTGTTATAATGACATCCTGATTTTCAGATAATTCATAATCGATGAAATAATAGAAAATATCTTAGCTGATTCTAAACTAAGCAATAATGGTAAAGAGGGAGAGAAAATATTTAAATTTTTAATGGATAATATGGATTCTATTGCGAAATTTTGAACTAATTTTATCAATCAAAACACTAGAGGAATAACATTATAAAATATTTAACTCAAGGACGTATTGAATAGTAAAAGACAATCAGAAGGTGAGATGAAAATTTCAAATTATTTTTATTTAAACATTTATTAAGCTTAAATCATCAAAAATAACGATCAATAAACAGGGTCAACAATAAATATATTGTCCCTCTCTTCTTGATATTTTTTCCATAAAAATAAGAACATTTCCCCCCTTTTTATAAAGATATTTTTAAAATACTATTAATCAAAATATAAGGAAAAATGAATTATTGATATAATGTTTTCATTGCTATGAAATTCAAAATTGTCGTTTTCATTCAATACCCATATTCAACTTTGACACGTAGTAATGAAAATAAATGTGTGATATCTATTATAGTTTCAATTACATATCTTTTAATTTGTATGACGTTTATGACAATCTCTCAGAGGTGCATAAATGATGTCCTACGAAATTGATATTTATTAAAGTCTTACTATATTATTTATACGATATAGATATACATATTACTTCTTTAAAATATACAATATAGATATGCGTATATATTTTCGATAGAGATTTAGTAAGTACGATAGATAGATAGATAGATAGATAGATAGATAGATATAGATATATATAGATATATAACCGTCCTACGATTTAAATATATGTCATATATTTAAATAAAAACTATGCTCTATATTTATTTTTAACTAACAGAATGATAGATTTATTAGTATATGATGTGTCCGATGCTTAACGAATGGTACAACATTCTGGAAAACATGTCCATTAATTTTTCTGAACTAAAATTTAGGATTTTTTTTTCATTCGGCATATTATAATGTCTCCTTCATCTTGTTGTTATCACAGATAAAAAATTTTAAAAAAAATTATTTTTCTTTAATTAAAATGTTATACTACACTGCCTAAACTAGGAAAGAGATATTATTTATTCTAAAAATTTTCACGAAAGTAGTTTCCACATATAAAAAGGTATCTGCGTTAGCAGTTAATTTCATTTGTCAGAAGTAATTTCATGCCCCAGATTACGATAACAAATTATTTTTAAGCTTCATACATTCTAGATATAAAAGTCTATTTATCTTAATAGCAATTCATATATCATGTCCATTGTGTACATGAGTCTTAATAGAGGAGTTGATCCCACGATACCATAGATGCATTCAAAACCCAGTTATCTCATTCATTTATCTTTTAACTTTCATAATATTGTAGCTCCACTTTTTTTTTTATTCATCTCATAAATTGCGTTAAAATGAAACAGAATCCTTCTTTATCTTTCAAAAATGGAAGATTATTGCGCGATTAAATGTTTTCCAAAACAATTAAAAGGGTTTAAATTGCAGGGAATAGATACGAGGCATTCTTTAACATTAGACAAAAAATCGTTTTTAAATGACAAAATTAGCACAATAATTAAATGAGTATCATTAAAATAAGCAGTTTTTAAATTTCAAATAATATAGAAATTATCTTTCAGTTTTGATGGTTTTACAATTTATTGCGGAAAAATACCAAAATTATATTTAGCTTTTAATTAACTAAATTTTTTAAAATATTATCCCGAAATGTACATTTTTATACTTTTAAATATGTATATATATGCTAAGGTGTATATCTCTAGGTTTAAAGGTCTCGTAAACTTCAGCATACATACACAAATCGCAATTATAAGTGAAGATATAAATATAGAGAGAAGGTTAATAGGATTGAGGATCTGCATAAAATTTTAAATTTCTTAATTTATAGAACATTTATTTATTCGTATTTTATAAAATATGACCTTTTACTTCATTAGACAATAATATGTAAATCATTATTGTTTTTAGTTCTACAGAATTATTGAATTAATTATACAAATATTTTTAAAATGTGCATAATTTTTTCTTTTATTTATTTTTCTAGAATTTATTATATTTCAAATACATTTCGTTTCTTACATATATACTAAAAATTAGTTTGCAGAAAAAGTGATGAACTTAATGTTTTAATTTGAACATTCGTAAACATGATGTCAAAACGCGGATAAGAGCTAATCTGTTATATAACCGCGTAACATGCTTGTTCAAGATAAATGCGGTTTTTATTTAGTGTAATTACAGAAATTAATTACAGAAAAACATGGTCAAAATATTTTTTAAAGAAACTCATAAAAAATAAATAATTATTATGCGTTAAAAATTGGCATTAAGAAGAAGGTTAATTTTTAAATTTTTTGATGTTTCAAAAATCAAGTTTATGCTCCAATATCTGATAAAAGTTCGTTTAAGGCGACCAGGGACCTTCAAAATGAATTTTTGGCAATTTTGACCTTAGCGATTTGAAATTTCCCAGGCATTAAAAGTAACACTATAGGAGATGACACACACAATTTAAAGCATTATATTAACTTATTTATGAGTTAAAGGGTTTAATATAATATAATAGCAGTGATAAATAACGTTAATGAGAAATGTTCCAGGCGCTCCGAATTTTGTTCGAAAGCGCTCCAATTTTTATTATTCCTTACTCTAACCTTTTTGAAACTAATGTTGGGATTAATCTTGAAGTTTGAGTACGAAATATCAAAGTTAACCAATGTAATACCTCATAACTATTTAAACATTTTTTTAAATCAGTAGTTTTAAGTTATTTTATTAGTTAATTTTAATATTTCTTACTCAAACTTCAAGATTAATCCAACTTTTGATCCAAAAGGGTTAGAGTAAGGAATAATAAAAATTGGAGCGCTTTCGAACAAAATTCGGAGCGCCTGGAACATTTCTCATTAACGTTATTTATCACTGCTATTATATTATATTCAACCCTTTAACTCATAAATAAATTAATATAATGCTTTAAATTGTGTGTGTCATCTTCTATAGTGTTACTCTTAATGCCTGTAAAATTTCAAATTCCTAAGGCTAAAATTGCCAAAAATTCATTTTGAAGGTCCCTGGTCCCCTTAACTTTTAATTAATTAAATTTATAATTAAAATTTAAAAAAAATACTTCAACTTGTACATCCTTATTCTCCACGTTATACCTGTAGTGCACGCCCTAGCACATACAAACACTCATACTAATAATGTATGACAGATTGGAAATGCTTACCCTATACTGTAGATACCAATTCTATGCATGAAAAATACATCCTTATGAAACATTTGAAGAACTTAGTAATAAGACTAGAAAATTTTTGCGCTTTGGCACCTAGAAAAGTGCTCCACAGATAGGTATTTTCCAGCCTATGCTTTATTCAAAGCTGTAGTTCACAAGGGAAAAGTTTCATAAAGAATATTCTAATCTGTGTTCGATGGTGATTCCCCATATGGTGCACCACAGCTATCCACCATTGATGTAGAAGTCTATTCAACACAAAAGTGTTTTCCGGTAAATATTTAGATGGCTGTTGTGGAGGATCAATTTATCAGACAGTTCCCCCCTTTTGATAGCTCTGAGGACTTGATTGCAAGCATCGCAAAGCTGTTTTGGAAATCTAAGACATGCCTGGAATTTTGGAGAATACTCGACTGTGTCTTTACAAGGCCTTCATGGGATTTCATGAGGAGAGGATACGAGGTGCCTACTATCTCTTCTCGAGTGTGTGTGTGTGTGTGTGTGTGTGTGTGTGTGTGTGTGTGTGTGTGTAGATCCTCAATGTTAAAACATTCTAGAAACATTTCTAATTTACTATACTTTTAAACTTCATGTTAACTTTTTTTAAAATTCTTACTATTACCTCAATTGGCGTAGAAAATCCATACATTTTGCGTTGCTGAATTGGGGATGAATTCTCAATTGGAGTTACAAATTCAACCCTAATATAATTCTTTGATCAATATCTTATAGTAAGTGTAATTATTAGACCGGGATAGTCTATTTGGATGGGTGTTGTATTCGCATCCCTTGTAATGCGAATTCAAACGCTTCAGCCGAAGACTGTGTATGTGTGTGTCTGCTACATCTGTCGTGGTCCTGAAGTCCTGCATGTCGAGAGTAATACCACTGGGTTACTGGGGCAAAGGTGATCGTTTTCAGTTCTAGTTCTTAATTACGATCTGTTGAGGCATGAATGAAGTCCTCTCTGTAAAAAGGGTTTGTGACTTGTGTGAGCTAGAAATCAGTGTGCTCAAGGGTTCATACCCTCAGAAGCTACTGCACTGCTATTTCTATAGCAAAGCGGAATACGAGAACAACAATAACTATTGTAATCCATTCATAAAATGTTACTGAAATAAAAATTTTCTCCATTGACCTTAGTAGGAATTGGCTTTATTTTCTATATTATTTTTTTATGTCTAAAATAAAAATAATTAAATTTTATTTATTTATAAGTAATAGTACATACATTATTTAATATCAATAATTTAATAAGACTTATATTGACACATAAGAATTTTAAAATATTAAAAGTTTTTTTTAATGTTTTGAGGTTTTATGTTTGGTCACTCTTTTTTTGTAATAAATTTTTAAACACACTCTTCTGTATATAACAAACTTTATAATTTACTAGCCTCTGTTATGAAATAATCAAACTGTAAGAAGTTACATTGCAAACTATATATATTTAACGATATAGGGTAGATAGAATTTGAACAATTTTATACGTATTTTCCATCAACATGTTTTCCATTTGTTAATGGCCCTTCCCCTCAGCAAGATTAGATATCTAGATGTCGTTTGTAGATGAAAAGCAAACACTACCATTAAAATCAATGAGTAACTTTTGCAGACACTGTCTAGGTGTCAAATCAATGGTTTTCTGTGTCTATAGTAGGAAGAGGTCAATAAGTCGAAACTAGATCGATTCTTTGTCAGCATTATTTGGCTGACAATATAGTTTACAACAAAACTTTTGTATAATAAATACTTTGACTCAGTGCTACATGGACAATATTTATTGCTAATATGCTATTCGTTTTGCTGATCGAATAACGAATATGGCCAACAATGTGGTCAATTTTGCTACTTTGAAATGCAATTCCTTTGCATTAAAGATTACACTCACAACATTAAAAAATAAATGTAAATAACCTAATTTGTATTTTTTGGCGTAATGAATAGATCTGGTCTTGCAGAACTAATTTTATGGCTGGTTTTAGAGACAAATAGTATGATTTAATATATAATAAATATAACGTGTAAAGGTTAAAAAGTGATATTGTTGGTGTACTGAGCAAGAACAAAATGTAAAAATCATGGCATTTAATAAATAAAATTTAAGTAAAAGTCAATTATTTTAAGGGATGCAAAAATTTTACTTTGAGTTTTCTCCCGATAAATCACAAATACTTGGAGAACAAATATGCTTGAATGTCGCTGCGAAAATTTCTCTCTTTTTGGTTAAATGAGTTTGACTGAATTGTTCTTCCTAATGGTAGGTACTTGCCTTGGACAAACTCACTGAGGTAGTCAGTGATTTAAGCCTTATACACACCTATTGTTTTATTGTACCTCCAACTAGGGCCAAAAGTACGACTTTTGATGCTTACTCATCACATTCTATTGAGCAGCCCCTTTTTACAGAGAGGCCCATTGACACAACTCATTGATAGAACACAGAAGAACAACCATGTCCGAGCCGGGACTCGAACCCAAGACGTCCAGATCACGGGGAAGACGAGCTACCTCTGTGCCAGGACGCCGGCAGATTAAATGAATAGCCGAGTGATATGCGTTTTGACCATGCATATTTGGTAGACAGGATTGTTTTCTTAAAACAATCAAAAGATATGCTGAAAATAATAGTTCGTGGGTTAAATGTGCATTAATATATTAAGAACAGGAGCTGTATATGTGGATTTTGAAAGAGAGTAGGGTAATTTTCTTATAGTTGAAAGATAAATTGGAGGGATTTAGTAATCTAAGATACCTGAATTTGAGTGATCTATGAAAAAAGAGCTTTAATGGACTTTACACCTATAAACAAGATCGGTATCTAATTCATAATCGAAATCTCTAATAATCCACTGATCATGTGCTCCCCCTCCTTGCCAGCTCCTTATAAAAAATAATTACAAAATATTACTTTCATAGATTTCGGCATCCTTAATGGCAATAATTTTACTGATTTCGCCAATACGGTGCCCTAATTTTTAAATAGATACTTATTTAGTTATTTGGGTTATAAAAGAAAGATTATGACATATTGATAAATCCTTAATGCTCCCACCCCCACATTACCATATCCGTTAGCAATTTTTTAACAAAATATTTCCTTCGTTGATTTCGGCAAACCCTAATTGCAATAATGTTATCAATTTCGCCAATATGTTGCCAAATTTTTTATGTAGATACTTCTTTAGTTATTTGGGTTATAAAAGAAAGATTATGACATATAAATAAATCATTAATGCCCCCCTCCACCTTGCCAGCTCCGTTATCAAAGATAATTACAAAATATGACCTTCGTAGATTTCGGCAACCCCTAGTTGCAGTAATTTTAGAAATTTCGACAGTACTTTGCCCTAATTTTATGTAGATACTTCTTTAGTCATTTTGATTATAAAAGAAAGATTATGACTTATTGATAAATACTTAATGATCATGTGCTCCGTCAACTTGCCAGTCTCGTTATTTAAATTAATTACAAAATATTACCTTCGTAGATTTTGGTGACCTTTAATTGTAATAATTTTACCGATTTTGTCTATATGATGAGCTGTTTTCGATACAGTCCTTAAATCCACGTTGCACATTAATGATACTAATCGGTCTTAATATTTTCGTTTATTTAGAACAATAATCAAAGATGTCTAATGATTTTTAATTACCAAATATTCAACACTGCAGTACTTAATTATTCTTTGTTTAGTATAGCTCTCTGATGTATCTAATTACAATTTTATAACCAAGAAAAATACTTTTCCAATTAGAATGGTGTTTTTGAATTTCAGATATCAATAGTATGTTTTTTTACACACATGCACATTTATTTAAAAAGGCATTATATTTAGAATTTCGAAGAAATAAATATTTCTATTAACTAAATATAATACCAATTAAGGAAAATAATCATTATTCTTTACAAAATCCGGACATTGAAACGACAATTTTGATGTATGTCGAAATTAGAAATTCATACCAAATACTTTAAAAACAGAATGGAATTTAATATAATTCGTAAAATGTTATCTTCAAAACATGAACATAAATCATAGAAGACAAGTGAGATATATCAGTATTATTAAAGGGGTTGTTTATGAAAACTTTAACTGAAAAGAATGAAATATTATATAGTTAATCATATAGTTATCGATAATTGTGCTATTAATGTCATATTCTGCTTAAAAGACATTTTTCACGCTTCTTTAGTATATTCAAGTATTTTGATCTAAACAGAGTGTTTTAGATTTCTAAAGATATATGTTCTGGAAGTGAAAGGAAAATTTATGAGAAAAACAATAGTTATCTTATTTAAAATCAGTTCTGAAATATTGACAAGGGAATGTATTTCCTGTGGCAATAATAGCTTTGTTGAAATACCATTTTTATGTAAAGCATTAAGCCTGTTATTAAAAGGGATACGGTGTGATTATTTTCGAATAAATGTGTTATTTTAAAATGCCGATAGAAATATAATTTAATTCGAAGATATCATTCTACATTTAGTAAATTCTTCGATATTGTCTTTTTAGAAATGATGTTGAAATTGTATTCTTATTCAGATATACGTATTTATCCCACTTTATTTTTTTTCTATCATTTAAATATGTCATCAGTTGTCATAAAAATGTAATCAATAAATTAATTTTTCTGCACACAAAACCATTATAAAATATTTATTAAAATTCGATAGGAAACTCAACTTCTGAAAAAAGTTAAAGAAAAAAAAACTAAACTACGAAAATGTCATTTGTGATAAAGAAGGAGGGTATTATACCGTCTTGGCCAATGATTACCAACGGTTTAGTACCTTTTTGGTGACGGATTTAAATTTGGCGATAAAGATAAACTTATTGCCCCATTGCCAGGTTGCCATAATTGGTGGTGCAGCAACTCATTGGCGATGTCTTCAAATTTGGCGATAAGTTGGGCGCTATATTACATTTTGAAGTAATTCCAATGTCGAATTAAATTTGATAGAGTAATATCTAGTTACAGTTAAGTATTGAACTAGCATTGTGCTCAAACTCAAATAATCTTTTTGTGGTGGAACGAATATCTACATGCATATTATGTTAAACGGAAAAAAAACTGTTTTAGAAAAATGATTCGTATTAAATACTAGAAAAAAGATTTGTATTGTGATACTAGATGTATTGTCCGAAAGGTTAACAAGTACAATTTTTATAAATAATGCTTAGAACTTAAAAAAATTGATTAAAATGGTATTAATTGTTTTTAGACGATATAATACGTAAGTACTTACGTATTATATCGGTATATAGTACTTAATTATACTTACTTATTACGGTACTTAGTATAATGCGTAAGTACTTACGTATTAAATCCGTATATAATACGTAATTATACTTACTTATTACGGTACTTAATATAATACGTAAGTATTTACGTATTATACCGTCCAACTTTATCACAAAATTTGAAGTCATCGCCAATGAGTTGCTAAACCACCAATTATGGCAATCCGGCAATGGTTGAATCCATTGATCTTTATCGCCAATTTTAAATTCATCGCCTATGAGTTACTAAACCGTTGGCGATCGTTGGCGAAGACGGTATAATATGTAAGTACCGTAATTAATATCAATAAAATATTGAAAATAAACTTTAGCATGATTTTTTAAGGTAATTTGCTTAGAAATAATCCTTTCTGCGTCGTTTTAACCTCCGGGAGGGAAGGAGGGCACCTTGAAATCAGGATGAGAATGGGGGATTGGATCGCCACCACAGAGGATTGATTATGCCACCCTGGAAGGCACACTAAAAATTGAGAGTTAGTCTCCTTCCATCGATAACGAGGTGTATTTCCTACGAGAAAGGTTGTATCGTGGTTGGTGATGGTCCTTAGGATTCAACCACAGCCATCGTCAGTCTTTCTAGAAACTACTGACTTTCATTCTCATCCAGTAATCCTCTCAGGGTGGGGGATGGGGACTTGAGGATGAGAGTCTTCCAGCATGGAGGTTGGATTTCGCCACCCTGGAGGATACACTAATGGAGGGGGTAGGCTCCTCCTATCGATGATACTACTTTCTAGGGAAAGGGCTTTACCGTGGCCGATGATGACCATTAGAACTCAGCCACAGTTCCTACCAGTGTTGCTCTTACGGCAGTTCGGTTATTCAGCCCTAGAGCTTGAACTCTAGTGGTTTTAGTCCTAGTGGTCAGTCTCAAACCTAGAGGCTCATCCCTTCCGGCGGGTCAGAGAGTTTTGTATGACTTTAAATATTTTTTTCAATATTTTATATTATTCTGTGAGCACCTGGGTGATATTTGAACTATTTGTGAGAAATTAAAATTTTAAATTCAAATTTACATTTTAGATTAGAATTTTTATACCAAATGCAATTGCCAATGCCAATAAAAGAAGATCTGATTCAAATTTCCCGATGCTAGGATACAATCTGATACAGATTTCTGAATAATAATTTTAACTATTTTTAGAGGCCCAAATTTATTAAATGTTTACTGTTAACAGATAAATACTGAATCAAACGTATTTCAATGTCTAAATACTTTTTCAATTTTTCAACATATTAATCATATTTTGTATTGAGTATACAAATATACTTCAATGTTTGTATTATTACTACAAGCGCATTATTTAATTATCTCTTAAAGTTTCTTTTGTATCACCTAATTGTTTATCATCATAATATACGAAATAATGCATTTAAATTTTAAATGCAATCATATTAATCCTTCAAACGGAACATCTGCTGCTAATTCCGTTAATCATTGTTACCAATGAGAACTGGAATGAAGAAAATTCTTTCTATCATCAAGCGTCGTCATTTAAGGGGAATTCAAACGTTGAGTAATAAGAAATGTAAAATATTTCTAGACTATATAAATCTCTATAACCACTAAGATAAGAATATCACTTTTAATAGGAGAACTAAAATATTCAAGTAACTTTCATCCATTTTATCTTATTTTCAAAAGCTCTTAAATAATTGCCTTTATTCATTGTGACTAAACATGTCCGCGCCGGTATCTTGGCATTTCACATGTCCACCACTGGCGGAACATCAAAGCGAAACTTTCCTAAACAAGACCTAAGGGCGCGAAAAGCTAGGGCTAGTATTTTAAACTCAGTTACGAATACAGTTTCTAACGGTTAAAGCTCTGTTAGTTACGTCGGGAGAGTTGCATTTTACCGAAAGCTTCAGAAACTCGTAATTGAATCGAAAGGAGAATGTAGGAATTTACGAAGTCCTTCGAATCTGCTGCACAATGAACATAAATCTTATTAAATCGAATAAAAGGATTGCAGAAACGTCTCTGTCTGAAAGCAACATTCGAAAGAAATTCGCTGACATAGTTAAATTCGCTGACATATTTAAACAGTTAATATGAGATTTTCTGGTTAATGTATTTAAATGATGATTATCTTTTCTCTCATTTGTTATTCAATTTCTACTATATATATATATATATATATATATATATAAATATATCCAAGTAAGTTCAAGCATTTTTTTACAAAAATGTAGTGGATAACATTTGATGTTAATATGGTTATAAAAAATATTTATTCGTTCATTTTTTATTAATTAATTAAAAACTAACTTTCTCGCCAAAAACCTTCATTACCCGCCGCCAAATAACTAACGCACTCAGTTTGTGTTTACAAAACAATAATGAGGTTAGGCTTAACATGTTTCCGGCCGATTATTTTACACAAACCTGTTTATTTTCATAATGTTTGGCGCATTTATAATTAAAAATTGTTGATAAATTGATTTTTCCTGTTCATTGTGATATACTTTCAAATTAAAATAATACAGAGTAAAGAAAATTAGAAATTTCTTATATGTATTGGGTTCCTCAACTGATGTAGAAAAATTACGGAGTTTGCGTTGTCACAATTGGTTTTGAAAATGCAATACTAGTATAATTTTATGATCAATAATTTATAGTAGTTGAAATTGTTTTGCCGGGATAGGCTGTTTGGTATGGCGTTGGATTAACATCTCTTGGTCTCTTGGTCGCTTTCTATTTTGCCGATTAATTTTGTGATACTGTGATATTTATATACATATTTATATTAATTATTATTATTTAATAAAAATTAACTAAAATAAAAAATTTCTCTGTTGATCTAAATAGGAATTGATTAATATGTTTTACATTATTTGTGTTTAATGTATATTCGTTATATGCAATACGTATTACATAATGATATTATATTACATCCTGTTAATGCTTTTGTTTTCAATATAAGTTGAAATGTAATAAAACAATATATTACAAATTCTGTAAAAAAATCACTTCATTGATTTTGGAATGTTTTTTTTTCACTAATTATTTTCCAATTCTTTCAAATAAACTAGAGTTTAATAAAACAATATAAATTTTAATGTTTATGAATAGAATCAATAAAATATGAATGAATGAAATAAATACAAGCTTGCATGAAAAAATGAAGACATTTTATCGAGGCAAGAACCAAAAAAATTGAAGCAATTTGTTGAAAGAATAAATTTTAAAATTATATTTTGATAAGCGGAATCGATTTGGTTAATAAAATAATCATTGTCCCTTTAGAAATATTAGTAACTTCATATTCAACTTATAGGAAGACACAATATTCAGTTATATTCGGTCTCGTAGAATTAGTTATGAAAATTTAATACGAATGGAAATGAAATTATTATGCATGCAAAAGCAAAATAGATTAATAAAATTTTTAGCTTTATAGCATTTAAATAGTAAATGAAAAATATATATATTGAATTGCATTGCTAAAAAAGACAATAAATTTGGTCTTCAAATAATAACATTATAGCGGGTGATATAAAACAAAGAAATATTCGTTATATGAAACAAAGAAAGTGTTTTATGCAAAATTATTGACAAATAAAAAGAAAATATGTTTTCACCTTACTGTTTATAACAAACCAAAGAGAATAGAAAATAAAATATTGATTTTTTTTCTTTCTTCAGAAAGACTGTATCACTAAGATAAAAAAAAAACAACAGAAGCCTCTTTTATTATGCTAGCCAAAGGTCATATCTTTTTACTCTTTGGACTTAAAGTCAGAAAGCTGGTTGTTTACAAATTATCACATTACAAAACCTGGTGTCTGTAGATAGCATAGCCAAAGGAATATTGGTAAAACTGGTTGAAAGTTGGGAAATTTACTAAATAAATTGAGAAAAAATGATATTGACACTATAAAATATAATTTGGTGCAAAAACTTATTCTGAAAAGCATGCTAAATGGAATGTATGTGATAGAATGTATACAAGGGAATGCATGCAACAATGGAGCGTAGGCTGAATGGAATGTATACTGAATGGAATGATGCTGGATGCATAAGCAGAAAGTATTTCAACAGCTGCAATAATTGTAGTTCGTGAAAGCTAAAAATTAATTTTGAAATTTTCATCTTCAACAAAATATAGCGGTTTCATAATTTTTGAATGGTATGATATCCAGAGAGTAGTAGAATCTTTACTGAATAGAATCCCTACAATGAACTGTATATTGAATGGAATGTATGCTGCGGAAATATTCTTACATACGTAGTAATTACATTTCCTGAAAGGTAAAAATGAATTTCGAAATTTTCATCTTAAATAAAGTATTTCAAGATTTTAGATCGAGATATATTCTAAGGATGAAATGGAATGGAGTATATTGTAAGGAAATATTGAAATGCTTGCAATGTATGCAAAGTGCAACGTATGAAATGTATGCAGAGTGCAATATATGAAATGTATGCAGAGTGCAATATATGAAATGTATGCAAAGTATTTTAAGATTTTAGATCAGGATATATTCTGAGGATGTGAAGGAATAGAACATATTGTAAGGAAATATTGAAATGTATGCAATATATGCAAAGTGCAATGTATGACATGTATGCAAAGTTTTTCAAGATTTTAGATCGGTATATATTCTAAGGATGTGATGGAATAGAGTATATTGTAAGGAAATATTGAAATGCATGCAATGTATGCAAAGTATTTCAAGATTTTAGATCGGGATATATTCTAAGGAATGTAATGGAATAGAGTATATTGTAAGTAAATATTGAAATGTATGCAATTGATTGTATGCTAAACACATGGGCAGGAAATATTTCTACAGCTGCAATGATTTCCTTTCCTGAAAGGTAAAAATATTGCATTTTTATCCTCAATGCTACACGCTTCAATTTCCAATGCGTATTAAATTACTTAAAATGTTTATATGTTTGCTCTACCAGCGTTTTAAAACTCTTTATACTTTTTCCAAATTTTGCAATGGAATTTTTAATATGTGCTATCAAATACTTTAAGCTTATTTTAGTATTTTAAGCCTTATTGCAATCTTTTTTTAATCAAACCCCCTTAATTAACCTTTTGTAATTACTTTCAATTATATCTACAAATGAATCGATAATTATAAGTAAAAATGACCAAAATGCAAAAATGTGTTGCCAATTAAATTGTAATTATACTGTCATTAAATGAGTTTTAAGTTGTTTCTGTTATTTTATATAGGTCGCAAACAATTCTAATGATAATAATTTGCACCCTCCACTGATACACTGTGCTGAATTGCACTGTCGGGAGATTTAGATTAATAGCCTCTGTAGAGGACAAGAAAGACATTTGTGTCAATGGGCTTTTCTTCTTAATAAGTACATTTCTGAGAAACACAGTAATAAGCAAAATCTGAAATCGATTTTGTATACATCACTAAGAAAATTTGGTTACTCATATTCAGGTTGGTAAAAGTATCTTGGAAAAAAAAGGATGATATAGCAGAATTTCTATTTCCTCAGTTAAAAGTTATCAACTTATGGCAATGGGTTTTGAAAAAGAAATAGTCCCCTCTTTGAAGATATTTAATTATTACCATCATGTTATTCATTTGTACATACTATCTGATATTGCCTGTGAAATTCTTCCAAAAATGGTTTTAAATTGAATAGTTGACAAAAGGATGTTAGGTAAGAAATAGATCAATTTTAAGACAAAAAAAAAGGTTTAAGGCAAATAGAAAATAAATATTTTAAGTCAGTGAGCGAATACGATTATCTCGTTAGGTTGCATGAAAGCCTGGCTCTTAACTATGAAGGTGAAATATTTGGTCCGAACTGGGGAATTGTGGCGAACGTGACATTTTTTAAAAAAAAATATCGGTATGGCATTTTACATAATATACGTAAAAACCTCGGAAGTTTCCATTATTAAAAGAATGTATATACTATTATTAAAAAAATTAATTGTAAAGATACATGTATTTGTTGTCATTTTATGCTGGGCTTCTAAAATTAATCTATCTAACTTTTTATTATCTTTTCTTATATTACAAATTTATTTTGTTTCTCCTATCATTTTACTTTTTGAATTATTTATTTTATTGTAAAAATAAAAGAATTTAAAAATTAATCATTGCATGAAAAAGAATTTAAAATGACTTTGTTGAAACAGATCTGATTTTACACGATAATATTTCAGTTAAGTTTATTGTGAACTGTATATACATATGATATAATTGTAACATGATTTCAGATTACATTTTAAAGAAACTATTTTAGCATACATGGATATAGTTTCCTTTTCATCTTAGTGGACAGAAATGACAAGTCTTCAATTTAGGTTTTTAAAGAGTATGAATAGATTCCTAGACTTCTGCATTATTTTCTACGAATTCTCTTCATTGCGAAGCAATAATTCCTTATTTTTGGGTTTTTTCTGTCCTTTTTTGAGAAATAAAGAATTTTCTTGTTATTTTTAATACATATTTCATTATTTATTTCCAGTAATCTTTAGAAACGAATCATAAGTTTTCGTTTTGTTCATCAGTTGTGCAGATATATGGTATTTGGGTTAATAGAAGACCTTTGAAAAAATAGTTTTCAAAATTATAATATCTATGTGAAAAAAAATTCACTTTCTTTTTGAGTTTTTCAACTTCAAATGCTGATAATTCTGATTATATAAAATGTGATCATTCATAAATTAATAATAATAATCTCTTCTTAAGTATTTTATTACTTTGATCACTGCTTATTTCGTTTAAAAGTCATTGATGCTTTATTTTCATTATTAGAATCATAAAGTTGGTTGGTTTCCTCTGAATTTAAGTAAGAAGTGTATAAAAGTAAGTAAGAAGTGTATAAAATTGATAAAAAAAAGACAAGAAGAGGTTTGTGGAAATAAATAAATATAGTATAAAAAGAGAAGGTTTGGGAGCTTTTAAGAATATGTACACACGAAGTCAAGATCGTTAAATAAGAAACTACATTCCAATTCATTCAATTGAACTAAATGTAGATTGAGTAAGAGTGAGGGTAAAAGCATTTCAAGGGTTTGTGTGAACACACATTTTTAATTGAGGGTTAATTATTACTAATTATCCCTAATTGATCACAGTTCATTCCATTCAAAGTTATTGCTTTTTCAACATAATCATAGATTTGAAAATTTTACAAAACTGCCACTCGAATTTTGGCAATAAATACACAATTTCTTTCCACCTGAACATATTCTAGTTCTTTTCGGTAAGATATTAGAATTCTTTGAATGTAAAATATTTTAATAAACATAAAATTCGTTTATTTTTTCTTCCTATAATATTTTTAAAAATTGCAGAAAAAATATAAAGAAATATTGCAATAACTAAAATTTACAATATAAATTTATGATGTCTTTTTTTAATTTATAAGTTAATATGTTTGCATGAAAAACAGGGATCAGGATATTATCTTTATTAAGAATAAAATCGGAAAAATTTTAATTAATTCATGGGATCGAAACATACATTATTAAATTTGTTATGTAAGTTAATTGGAATAAATTAATTATGAAAATTATAGTAAATATATTTGCAAAATCTCAAAGAACAGGCAAATTATGTTATTCACGTTATTTCACAATTCGTATTTGAATTTTTCATTTATTGGTTTTACTTTCCTTACTATAAAAAAAGGTTTTCCTTGCGTTTTGAAATTCTGAAAAAACTGATGAAAAACATAGTTTTTTTAAAAATTGAAATATGTCCTATTCAATTTAAAAGAAGCATTCTTTATTATGCAGTTCATAACTTGCTATTAGAAGAATATAAACAATAACCATAAATATTATTTATTACATTAAATTGTGGAATCGTATTTAAAATGTATGCCATTTAATATTCTGGATTTCATTTGTTTGTTACTTTGATGGAACTTGAATATCGTACTTAAAGGTATGATATATAAATTAAAATCGGAAATCAAATATTAAAGGATTATAAGTTTGTTAAAAAAATGAAGAAAATGTATAAATTTAAATAAATATAAGTGCTTTATTTTGTTTATTAGAAATGCTAAAGCAATATCTAATGTTTCATTGCTCACGCTGAATTTAATACAGTCATAATTAAATCAGAGTTCCTTAGAACTTATTTCTTGAAGTTATTCTATATTCTTGTCTCTAGAAAATATAAGGAAAAGAAATTGATGTTGCAAAAGCTTGGATATGTCGTGGATATATGTAGTAGATAATAGGGTTAAAACATTCTAACGTGAAAGCAAATAATTCCTAAATGATACAAGAATTTGTATAGCACCGCAATATTTCCCTGATCAAATTTGAAGAAGATACATATTTATCATCTTGAAATAGAAATTGCGCAATTTCAGAAATACATATTCAAAAATTCTCATTGCGAATAAAATATGCTATTTTTATGATAATAAATACTTTCTCGCGTTTATCAGATGAATTCTACTGATTGTTGTATTTAAATTGAGATTGTTCTAATTGATTTATTTGAATTGAGATTATTTCTATTAATTTGGATTTAGAATTTTCATGTTTCCTATTTAAGATAATATGTATTACAAAAATTAAAACACAATCATAACTAAAATAAAATAAATACAAATCAAGATTAAACTGCATACGCCATTATAACTTTATTGTGCAAACCGCAATAAAATGGAGGAAACATAATATTTTCAAAACTTGAAAAGTTTCTTTCGGTTTCCTAGAAACGGCGAAACAGACACCAGACGTTCCGTTTCTCATTCCAAAAGAAATATATCGCCATATTCAAGGACAAAATTTCCCGAGGCTTATTTTCTGAGCACAACCTTTAATCTTGTCCCCCGAAAAATGAAAGAAAAAGTAATGCGCTGCTGAGGAAAGTTGAAATTTTCCAGACCGCGTGTTTATATTTATACTGAATAATAATACTCACATCGTCCGCTGGGCAGGCGAAAAATGCACCAAGGATTCCGGAGCTTTTCAGTGACCCATAATTTCCTTTCAAATGTTTGTGGAAGGTATACAATTCGGAGAATACCGAATTTTAGAACGTTAGAGCTATGCAGGAAAGTACTTACTGCCTGTGAATCAGACTGGCGCTGTATGTTAAGATAGGATTACTTTAACGTAGGATTTGAATGGCATAAATTAATTTTGTTGAATTAATTAACTTAAATTATTTTATAATAATACACAATCTTTGAAGGATAAATATATTTTTACACTTCAATTTTTAAAAAAAAAAATAAAAAGTGAGTCATAAATGTAAGTTATGACTGTATTTAATTACCAACAGGTTTCCAGTTCGTAGAATATTATAAATGACATAAATGCTTTATGAATCTCAAGTATAGGCTCTGGAAAAGTAGTTTATTTCCCTTAATAAAAACGGAGTCTTCAATGAATAACATAATTGAATGACATAAAATAATTTTGTCGAATTAATTAACTTAAATTATTTTATTATAATACACAATCTTTAAAGGATAAATATGTTTTTACGCTGCGATTAAAAATAAATAAATAAAGTGTGAGTCATAAATGTAAGCTACGACTGTATTTAATTACCAACAGGTTTTCAGTTCGTAGAATATTATAAATCACATAAATGCAAGTAAATTCTTTATAAACCTCAAGGATAAACTCTGGAAAAGTAGTTTATTTCCCTTAATGAAA
>JAOUZG010040215.1:7745159-7755370 GCA_026289955.1 Argiope argentata | reverse complement strand
TAATGAGTGCATTGCTCTCGCTTACAATAGTTCTTAAACAGTCCTTAAATTTGAGAAGATTTTGATTCGTTCATTTTATTTAATGAGTGCATTGCTCTTGCTTATAGTAGTTCATAAACAGTCCTTATATTTCAGAAGATTTATATCCATATATTTTATTTAATGAATGTATTGTTGTCTCTTATGACAGACTTAAACAGCCCTTATATTGCAGAAGATTTATATTCTCTCATTTTATTTAATGAATGTATTGTTCTCTCTTATGACAGACTTAAACAGTCCTTATATTGCAGAAAATTTATATTCCCTCATTTTATTTAATGAATGCATTGTTGTCTCGTATGACAGACTTAAACAGTCCTTATACTGCAGAAGATTTATATTCACTCATTTTATTTAATATTCTTAATGGCTAAGTATTCGTTATTTCTCATGTCACCTTTATTATGAGTAGCCTCGTAATTCTTTTCATTCTCAATACGCACAGAATACAAAATGCTTGCTAACAGTGCTTAGAATAATTCTGTTTGATTCATTTCCCCATCATAAACACTCCCCCTTTCTTATGTTTTTAAAAACCTATTCAAATCTTGATAAACATCAGCTCTTTGGAGATACTTACCAAGTGCCCATTCAAGTTGACAGTCCGATTTTTAACAGGGAATAGTTTCCTCTTCACCCAGAATAAATGTCTGAAATTCAAGATTTCCGGAGTATCTCATCTCATACCAATCTTCAAAGTGTGTCGCTCATTTATCATCCACAATGTCAAGCTATCTCCCTTCTGTCTACAGAATCTGACGGCAGGAAATTTCAAGGTTAAATTCAAGGAAACAAATTGCTAACACTCAAGAGAAATCTAGCGGCTAAAATTGATAATGAGATTTCGTCTCCTATTTCTTCTGTTCTACTAAATGATTTCTAACTCAGTTCTTAATATGTAAGAACTAGACTAAATATATAATAGACTGATATATTAAATGTAAACTTTGAAGGAAGTAATTTACAAATAGTTAACCTTTTATTTTTTTCTATGACTTCCATGAAGGAACAAACAATTGGATGCGATTCTTGTTAGAGAAAGATTGAATTGTATCAAAAGTGGATAAAGTTATGTGTTTCAAAAACTCAGGAGCTTAACTTATTTTATATTTAATTCATTTATATATATATATTCTTTACAACCATATCTACTGTATCTGAAATGAATATCTGGCTCATCACTATTATAAATTTCCGTGTTGTTTAAGTAAATATTATCTCTCCTTCAATTCTTGAATTTTGCACGTTTGATGGAACATATAATTACATTATTTAATCACATTCTTTTCATTTTGTTGATTTATGCGTTCTTTTAAAAGAATCTTTCATAGATTTGAAAATAATAAATAGGCTTTCATTATATATATAGAAATAATAAATTAAAATTCTCAAAGCGAGTGATACACTAGCATTTAGGAGTAAACAATAATTTCATGATTATAGGAAGGGTTTTATTTTCTTTAGTAGACATGATTTGGTTTGATTTCAAATATATTTAAGACGCAATTTGTTAAGTAAATATAATGCGAAATTTATTAAATCTATTTATCAGCATTTTGCGCACCCAAATGAATGTTAAAGTGAAAGCCTATATAAATATAAGCGCTTAGATTTTCACTGACAGGATGTTCAATTGGAGCATATAGCCTACAACAACGAGTTCGCTAATTATTTTGTATCCAATTATTTAAATCCGTAATAATTAAATTTAAATTTCAAATACATATTAATGATCCAGGAATAATTACCATCGAGCTTTAGATAAAGGATTTGCCATTCTGTGCTAATTAAAGAAGGATCAAAGTAAAATATAGGAAACTTCAGCTTAGATAATTGGATATTTATAAAGTTTTTTTCATCTGCCCATATAATAAATATAGGCAACCACCGAAAACACAAGCAAATATTTCCTGTCAAATGAGCTAATTGTAAATATTATAAATTCACAACATTAACAAATAAAGTAACAAAATTAAAGACGAAGAATTTTAATTTCGTTTCAAATCAACATGTTTAGTCAAGACTATTTTGCAATAATTTCTAATGAGTTTCTTAATCCAAGTGACTAAATCAACTTACTTTAATTTCCTTTATTTTTTTTGCACCAAGTGGCTTTTCAACTGCTTTGCAATTATCTCTTAAAAAGAGTTTACATTTTGCAAATCAATAAAGATCCATACGGTAGCTCATTGATGACACTTTGTTAAAAAAACTCTTAATTGTCAATTTCATAAAGGCGGAGATAAATCAATAATCTCAACAGCAATTAAGTATGCAGGTGGTATTTTGAACTGAATTTCTTAATGGCCGAAAATTATTTTTAATAGCACTAGAGTTAGACAGAAAAGATAACAACGTTAAAAGCCCTCTAGTAACAAAATTGTTTATAAATGTTACATCTAACTTAATAATCTTTTTTCCTATTTCATTGCTCCAACAATTAAAAAAATGATGAAGGAGTCATTTAAGCAAATATGATATATATTATATTGAAAAAGTTCTAAATGGGAAATAATGTATTTTTCTGTCACAGGAAAAGAAAAAAAGAATTAGATAAAGCAAAAAATAAATAATCTGTTACTAATCGATTTTGTTATTATGTCTGAAGAAATAATCTGTATAAAATTTTTGTTAATATATATTACAGTATAATAAGAAACATTTTCGTTGCAATTATAATTATCTTGATGTAGAAAATTTATATTAGCATTTGATCGGAAATAATTTTGTACTTAAAAAAATAATGAATGGGATTCTAGGGTCATCATTTCCGGTGAACAAAGCATGAATGTGGCTTGAGGTATTTAATTAATATTTATATGTAATGAATAATAAAAATATGGAAATAGTGAGATAGTAAAATCGGTTTCAAAAGAACTGTTAGTCAGTAATATATTTGAATCACCAGAATGCTGAGTATTATAATTAGTAGTGACGGGTTTAGACTCGGAGAAATACAAGACAGTAAGAAGACAGCGCATGCGCATAAAGGCTGAAAAATGCTGTTCGGTCAGTGGCAAGTAATTACTCCCATACTACTACTGCAAGCTGCTGTATTGTATTTTTTACTGCTCATGCGTTTTTACAATTTGGCGATTTTATTGGCGTGAAAACCTTCATCACTTATCATAGATTAATCGATATTTTTTGCTCTTTCTGAGACGAGGTTGAGTTTATTTTTTTCATTTTATTTGTTATTTATTTTCAAATTTAAGTATGTTGACATTTTTTTTAATTTTATATTGTTTTTGTTGAGTGTGTATGTGTATACGTATAAATACCCATCATTTTAATACGATACTCAAAGAAAAAGAAAAATTCAAGGAAGCCAAAACGAAAATTTATAGCCAAGCATGGAATACCTGAATCAATCTTAAAAAATTTTGGCAAACATAAGTCAGTTCCTTTCTGCGCATGCGCTGTCTACTTGTTGGCTTATAATTGGCCAAATGTAAATCCGGCAAAAGCTTAAACAATTAGATGAATATGTGATGATGAATTAAGAGTGAAAAGGAATCACGTATGTAGAATTCTTGACTGGCATAGTAAATACAAATTTTCGACTGCTCAATTGATATAAAGTTTTTTTTTTAAATTAAGATTATGGAATCAGAATTAAATAAGTTTGTTTAATTTTATTCGATGCTGTAATATTAAAATTAATTAATTAGTCACTTATATTATATTATTAATCTAATTCTGAAAAGAAATTTTGGTTCTAACTCTCTATATTAAAACTTAAAATGGTAAATTTTTAACACTTTTAAATATTTATAAAATTTTTAATTTTCAAACAACTTTATCAAAAAAAGTCATTTAAATTTCTTAGATCATCGATAACATATTATGGAACTCATGATTAATCAATTATTTATTATTAATTATTAGTTTTCAGTTTTAACGATTTTATTTTCAGCAAAATCTGGGAAGAATATTAAAAATCTAAAAAACCTTTTTGACATTTTTTACAATAGTAAATATAAATTTCATACGTCAATTTACGTTAACTCTTGTTACAAAGATTTCTGAAAATATTTGCTAAGGTTTTAAGGAAGTATTTTGAGCAGACAAATAACCTTAGATGAAAGAAAACATTTGCATAAAAAAACAAAATTTGAGAGAAATATATTTAAAGTTTGTAAAGTCATTAAATAAAATGTAATAATGTTTGAATAGTTTAAATTATATATTATATTATTTCGAAAGTTAAAGAATATACAAATCATGTTTTTATCTCATTATAACCTAAAATACTTTTTCTTATTCAAAATAGATACTTTTGAACTAAATATCAATAACATTAGTTGCTAAGTCTATCAAAGTCTATAAAACTTAATCTAAAAAGTTTGAATGTAATACAGTTATAAAAAATAATGATAATAACATACTTTAAAACAGCAAGTTTTATATATCACACTTTCTTATTACTTCTTTGTTTAACTCGGCTCCGTTTAACTAACAAGATTTTTACGACAATATTAACTTTTGCTGGATTTTATACTTTTCCTTTTTCATTTTCAATATTCGCAAATTATAATATGTTATAGCAAGAATTTATTTCAATAAATCCACATTATATCTACTCAAAACGTATCGTGAAATCTGTAATTCATATCAGCAGAACGCTGATCTTTAGAGTCATAGATTTTCATTCACAATATTTACGATTACATATTTCTTATAAAGAAGAATGAATAATGAACAATACAAATTAAGACAATGCATTCCAGCAAAATAATTGTGTATTTTGTAAGGTTATGCAAAAAATAATAATTGTAAATGCTGTAATCTAAATGCAATGATTGAGTTTAGAATATAATAAATTAACGACTTATTAGATCTATCCTGCAATTCTAAATTTAAAAAATATTCAAAGGATTTTATAATACGAAAGCATAATATCATATTCAAATTCATTTTTTGTATTTTATTTTTCCAGTGACTGAATACATAATTTTTATTCATTTCTTGAAACAATTTCTTTATTTATGATTTAAAGAAATTGAAAGAAACGAAGAAATTGTTAGAAATTGAAATTTTGAAATGCAAATAGGTATCACATAGAAAAAAAGAACTATATTATAATTTATAAATTTTGTTAGCATTGTGCTTTTTATTATTGTTTAATGATATAAGTGGTTAATATTGAAACCACGTCTCATTTTCTAACTTTGGGTGGTATAGAAAATTGAACTGAATTGCGATACAGAAAATAATAGAATTCATTTAAAATTGTATGATAAATATGTTTCGTGCCTTTAATTTTATTATTTGTTTATCCACTATTAGAAGGAAATGGACATATACGTGATAAGAAGGAAAGGACAGATATAATAATTATCCTTTCATATATTTATAAGGTAATAGATGTTTTTTAGATGTAAATGTAAATGCTCTAAAGTAACTGTGGTGAAATTTGAAAGCCATTCAGATATTCTTGAGAATTATTAGTGCATCAATGTATTAATAAAGAAACATAAAATTAACATTTCTTGATATTTTTAACTCAGTTTTTAATTACTCTAGTCTTTTGATGTTTAAAGATATCTGAATCATGTTTTAGATAGTGGTTTTAATCATTGTATTTTTTTTTACAAAAATAAAAACCCAAATGAACAAGGTTTATAAATAACATAATTTCTCTCATTAACTTTGGACTAATAAAAAAAAATTTATGAAACAAAATGTCTGTGATTTTTTGAAATAATTCATATTTAATGATGCATTTCTACAATCCCTAATCTCCCAAAAATTTGACTTTTTTTGTTTTGATCAGATCACATTCAAAGAAGATTCTGGTTGACTATGAATAATTATTATCATGTCAGAACATGTTATTTTGGAAATGAGGAAAAAACCCGTTGGCGAAAAACTGAAGTTTTATTATCTGCAGGAGCATCTCAAAAAATCAGCTTTTAATAGTGTTGCCATTGCATTTTCAAAATTTCTGATTAAAAAAAATAAGTTAATTACTGAAGCAAGTAAAACCTAGAAAAAATGTCATTTTGAGCGCATGGTTATATGAAATGAAATAAATAGGAATTGTGATATTT
The DNA here is from genome assembly GCA_026289955.1 of Argiope argentata. Taxonomy (NCBI): domain Eukaryota; kingdom Metazoa; phylum Arthropoda; class Arachnida; order Araneae; family Araneidae; genus Argiope; species Argiope argentata. The sequence continues at coordinate 7,749,275 of JAOUZG010040215.1, read as the reverse complement.
TTTAAAACAATAAATGCGAGACAAAGTTTTTTGGATCGTTTGCAATATTAAAGTGACTCATTCAATGAAACGATTAAAAGGGATAAAAATTTAATTTCACTTGCACGAGTACGTGGTGCTTGGCCGTTGAAGAAATGATGTTCTGACTTGAGACATTGAAATATGCAAAGCAGATTTCATTGTAACCTTTTTGTAAAGTGTTATTCCAAGTGTTGGTTAAATAATACATTCTCAACACTGCAAATTTAAATTAATAATATTTTTCTCTTTTCTCGCTATTAGCAAAATGATTCTTAAATTCATTGTTTTAACAAAACCATAAAAGAAAAATAATAATAGAATTATGAGGATTGCCTTCATAAGAAAAGTAAGCAGAAATCTTAACTAAATATCACAGTTATTATTTATTTTTAACACATAGACTATCAATCATGGTATTGTTAAATGCCTTTATATAGGATTAGCCTTCAGAGGAATAAACATATATATATTTCTTTTTTTATTACTAGAAACGATAAACTACTTTTTGAAATAATAAATTATACGAAAACTAGTTAAAGAAAGCTAATAATAAATACAACTACGCTAAAAGCCTTCTTTGCAAAATAGTATGGCTAAACAATTAGAATTTTAATTGTATCGGATTTCATATAAAATAAAACTTTGAGATTTAGATGCCTGAAATAAAATTAATAGTTGAGGGTGATCAATTAATCTTTATTAAATAATCATTGTCAATCCAACGACTTTCCTATAAATAATATTTGATAATTCACAAAAGAAATTTCAGTGAAATAATATTTAGGAACTCCTTCAGACCCAAAGAGGTCAGTGATATTTTCTTATTTTTTATATTTAAAAAATCAAGGACAGAAAAAGAATTACATAGTTGGTACTTACGTATTAGATCATCCAACTTTATCGTCAAATCTGAAAATCATCGCCAATGAGTTGCTGAACCATCAATTTTGGCCAATTTAATTTTGTTTTTTACATTTTCTTAATACATCACTTTAGATTCATTTTTTATTAACATTACAGTTTTGCATCTTTGTAATGGCACCTTTCTTTAGAATTTTCACAAGTACATGGATTTTCTTATATTATTGATATCAAATTAAATATTCATTTGTGGGCATGTTATATGAAATCCGGCAATGGTGTAATCCGTTGATCTTTATTGTCGAATTTAAATCCGTCGCCAAAAAGTTACTAAACCATTGGCGATCGTTGGTGAAGACGGCTTAATACGAGCAACAGAAAATTACACTTCCAGAATCTCAGAATATAAAACTGCTTGGAATTGCGAAATATGTAATTGACATTAAAGAAAAAGCTTTGTTATATATCCCAATATAAATTATTTATATTGCTCCCTTCAGATATTTGTTTGTACATTATCAGGAAGAAAAAAATCTACTGCTCAGATTTTTATATGTTTCTTTTCTTATGTAGGGAAAAAGTCTTGTAATTTCGTTGAGAAAACCGAAATGGATATACTTACTTAGTTACTGAGATTTCAATAAATTCATTAAATACTAAAAAGAACGAGAGTAGGTAATTTTTTATTAAATATAAAATATTTAATTTCACACTATAGAAAAATAAACCCGTTAAGTTGAGCTTGCTGAATAATATAATAAGAAACAAAATAAAACTCTCCATAATTTATATAAAAAAGGAATACTTCAGACAAACTAAAACATTAATACCATATTCTTATTTCATTATTCATTTAAATAAATAATCAATGTCTTTTATTCTAAGAATAACTTATTAAAATGTAAGGACTTTATTCCAAAGCTTTATATTTTCTTCAAAAACAAAAAGTATAACCTTTTATTATATGTATCTGATAGAGGCTTAAAAGGATAGTGCTAAATTGAAAAAAAAGTTTTTAACTTTATTCTTATCAAAGTGATGAAGTTAATGCTTAGGATTGTTAGCTTCGTTACAAACTATATTTTTTGTAGAAAAATTATTTATAAAAATTTCTAACGCTCCTCAAACGATGTAACATTAATTTTAAATCCTTTTATTTTTCAGCATGTTTTGCCAAGCTACGATTTTGCCTCCATTTTACAATATTGGTATAATATCGCTTCAAAATCGTTTTATAAGTGTATGGTTAGAAGGAGTGCTTCAACTAAAAAGGTTCTTAACCTCCTTAGCATTGAAATTTGTTTAGAGAAGTGACATAATTATTTAAGTACAAAATACATATGCTCTGAAATCTAAATCTAAGCAGCGTATGGGTTGACGGAATTCAGTAATTAAAAAGATTCTTAACCTTCGTAGCAATGGAAATGTTTAAAGAATTGACTTCGACATTAACATTTCTGATGAGTATGGTCTGAAATGTAAAAATTTCTCAAATTGAAATATTGAAAGCAGTTTTAAAATATGACTAAAAATACAAATGGTTTGGGCAGAATTTTAGAAAATTAATTCCCTAAGAAAATCTATTCATCGTCATAAGAAAAAAAATCTGATTCTTTGTATAGTTTCGATTTTTTGCACTGAGAAAGATATAGATCAACTATAATCTACTAAAGCAGATTAATGATAAATAAATAGTTGCGATTAATAATACACAAAATAGAAAAGGATTTTTAATTTATAACTGAAAACAATGCATTTTATTAAATATAAGTTAGAAATATTTATACAATTTATTAAATGCTTTTCTTTCTTTTTTCTTTCAGAAGCTTAGTAAAAAAATTTAATATTTCATTTTCGAAACCGAAGCAAATTAAATTTCCAGCCATTTCAACTAATGATAAAAAAAACATAAAGAATTCTTAATAATATTAACGATGAAAATTTTTAACTTCCTCATCAAATCAATTAGATCATCATCTCCATTATTAATCAATTCAATAAATATCATTTGTAGGAAAAATGCTCCTAACAATTCATCATCCTTCTTAGACATTAAGTGTCTCATTCCAGTTACTTTTGTTTCTCTGCATTTTTCGCATCGCTCGACTTTTGCTACTGTTTTGCAATCTTCTTGCGTTTTCCTTGGAACTCAATAAAAGTCCATAAGGAAACTCATTACCTTTACCTTACCTAAAAAAATATTTGCTACAAAAAGCCTTCTTAATTGCTAATTACATAAGCGCTTTGAGAAATCAATAACCTAAATAGCAATTAAGTACCCTAGTATTATGCTGAACAGAATCTCTTAAATGGTTGAAAAACTATTTGTTATAGCCCATGAGATAGATAAGAAAGATAATAATGTTAAAAGTCCTCTGAGAATATAATTCTTATAAATGTTACAGCTAACTTAATAATAATTTTTCTTCTTTTATTTTTTCGTTTCAGCACTTCAAAAAAATTGATAAATGTATAAGTTAAACAGATTTGTTATATTTTATTAAAAAATTCTTAAATGGAGAAGAATGTATGTTTCTATTTCAAAAAAAGAAAAAAACTGGATGAAGTGATCTTTTGATGATGTGACTAGATGGTGTGATTTTTTAGTAAGAAAATTTCTTAATGGGGAATAATTTGTTTTTCTTTTTTAAAAGAACTGAAAAAATAGTCGAAAAATTAGAAGCATATTATGTTTATAACATTCCTTTATTAAGATCGCAAAAAGAATTATATACTTTTGAAACTTCGAAAAAAATATCAATAACTTAAAATCAAACAGTATTAATTGGCATACAATTAATCAAAGTAAATAAAAAAATAAATAAAATTACTAAAATACCAATTGAATTTAAAATTAAAAGGGACACGTAGAAAGCTTATATGCTAGTTAATATAAACGATCTAAGGAGCCCTTCTTATACACTATGATCTTCAAAATAAATGAAAATAAAAATTTGATTTATTATAAAGATAAGTATTGATTTCATACAAATAATATTAAATACAGTTATGACCAGATGATATCTACAAATATCTTATTCTTCCTATGCTATTCAAAATAAAGTTATGAATATATACCAGTAATTAATTCTGAATTCTATCAAATATTCTCATATGAAATTTAGAATAAATTTTCATTTATAAGACGCAAAACAGTGCAAATTGCGCATAAACGCAATTTTGCACTGTTTTTGCTAACACACACACACACACACACACACACACACACACACA
>JAOUZG010040215.1:7722913-7733450 GCA_026289955.1 Argiope argentata | reverse complement strand
GAGTGTTCAGAAGTTGTAAAAATATGCAACCAATAGGTGGCGCGCACGTAGTGTGTTGCCCCACCGCAAGCAAGCATAGCTCAGTGGTGTACGAGAAGCCGTGAATAAAGTGTGAACTATTGGAAGATGCGAGTATCATTCTTTCCTTTGAGTATCAATCCAAAATCCGAGCCAATTATTCTTGTGATACAGTCCAATCCATTTGTGGGCATGCTATATTAAACTAAATTGCACTTTGAGGGGGAGAGTGTTTACTTACACCTTCCTGAAACTATAACAAAAAATAATTATTTAATACATTTTGGAATATAAAATAATTTATAAAGCCTCGTATAAGACATTAACCTCTCCTTATACAATTCAATTCATCTCTCTAACAGTAATCAAGTTCAACTTTTTATTCGCTCACTGAATTCAAAGAAAAAATCAAACGTTAACTACATATAAATTGCTCCCTTCGAAGTTCATGTCTAATGTATCAGTTCTCCACATACTTCAAGGTCTAATCATGAACCGGGTAAGAAGTCATTCCGCAGAACAGAAGAAATGGGAGACGAAATCTCATTATCAACTTTTAACTCGAGATTTCCCCACGAACGTCAGCGATCCGTCTCTTCGAAGTTAACTTCCAGGTTTCCTGTCGTCAGACTCAGCGGGTAAGACAGACTGACACTCCGGATGATAAATGAATAGACGTTGAAGATTGGCGGGAAATAGATACTTCTACAATCTTGGAATTCAGAGATTTATCTTTGACAAAGGGAAAATTTATTCACTGTTGAAAATTAGCCTGACAATTTGAGTGAGCACTTGGTATTTTCAAGGATATGATGTCTCTCTTGATCTAGATTGATATATATGCACATGAGGAATAATGATTATTTATATAGAGGGAACGAACTATAATTCACAGAAAATAGTTCGATTCCAATCATTTGGTGATCTGTATATATGAGAACGAATAAAGAAGATAATTTATGATAAATTTTATTTTTCATTAATAAGAATGGACATATAGTTGAGAATATAAATATTCTGTAACATAAAGAATATTTAGACAAGAGTAAAAGTGAATACATTTGAATTAGCTTTTTAGTTATCTAGGATCAATGAGAAACACTTTTATTTTATTGAAATATTTGATAAATTCTACATAAAAAATAATAAAAAATGAATTTAAAAACTTTTAATATTGAAGCAACAAAGATGTAAAGTTTAATGATTTCTGCAAAGACTATTACAATATGGAAATTTTAACGAGGGAAAACCAATTTATTTTCTAATCTCTATTTTCACAACTAAAGATATTCTCGTTAATTTCTTGATTTTTTAACTCAATAGATGGCGCTGAAATTATTCATTTCATTTATTTGATGTCTTAGCACCTTGAACAATCATTGTAGATGTTTTCAGAGCCGGAAAGTTGAATTTAATTTGCTGTATTTGTTGCCAATGATAAGTTCAATTTTCTTTATTAAAGCTTTTAGGTTTAAATTCAACTGATATGCACTTAATTTTTATATTTTATTTTTGTTTTGTGGTTTGATAATTGGATAATAGTTTATATTCTTGTAATCTTGTAGTGGTTTCGTTGGATTAAATTTTGCTGTGCTTTATCGAAAATTGTTCAATTTGTTAAAACTTCTTTGTTCATATTAATTCTTCTCTTCAAAATTCTTAATTTCATGGTAATTTTAAGGACCACGAAGGGTTAATACTTGAATAAAAATCAGACCTCTTTCTATATCACGCACACAAAAAGAAACTTGTGTCAAACCCTGGTTGAATTCACTTTTGATAATCTTCAGGCCGGATTCTTTATTTTCTTCTTTTCTTGTTTAATTCATTTTTGCTTTTAAACTTAATATTCGTTGATCTCTAATTTGAGCATAAAAAAATAAATAACATTCTAAATCAGTAAGGAAAAATAGCATATCCAAAACAATGTTCTAAACAAACATATCCAAAACAGGATAGACTTCTAGTATTATGAATGACAGACATTTCCAAAATCTATAAACATAAAAGCATTTGAAACAATATCGCTTCTCTTTTCCTCTCAATATCGCTTTGTAACAGATTTGTAGAAAAAGAACTTTTTCCACCTGATATTTCTTCTTTAGCCAAGTCAATATGTGGTAGAATATATTGTACTTGTAAGTATCTTTTATGTTTTTCTTTCTTACTACTTAAAACAAAAATCAGAAAGAGTTATAATTGCATAAAAAATATAAGTATATGTGTCTGTTTGGTAATTTAAATTTTAATGTTTTCCTTAATATTTGACAAAAAATGAGAAAGTAATTAGTTATTAAAAAAATATGAATAATAGTATTTAATAGAAATCTTTAACAATATAAATATTTGTTTAATTTTAATAAAATTTAATTACACTTCACTAATTAAGTGAAAGAACAGTAATTTGATATAGGATATGGTAAAACATTAATTTTGTGTTTTCATTTTTAAACATGTAAACGATGTATCTTATTCCAATAATTACTGATCAAAATTGAAAATTATTTTTTTTATCTTGGTCTTACCTTAAGATTGTTTTTTCTGCTTTAATTAATGGTATCGGATTGTAATTCTATTTCTTTCTTTTTTTCAAAATAAAATTGTGGCAATAATTATAACTGTTCTAATAATGAAAAACATTTAATTATACCGCTTTATATTCTCTTTTGGAATTTTATTTAGTTTCCAAAAAGTTTCAATTTGAGATTTTATTTTTAAATCATTGCATTAAATTTTCGAGAACATCTTTATAAGATATTATAATGAATAAGGCCATTTTTTCTTTCTTAAGTTTGATAATAAATACATTTCCAATGAATTTTCTTTCAACGAAGTGAGAATATAATTATAAAAGGACAGAATATTATTCGTATTGGAATATTTATTTGTAAACAAATCTGAAATAAATAAATGAAAAATTTAAAAATTTTCCTAAATGCTATAAAACTATCCAAACTGTCAAACAATAGAATATATATTCAAAAAGAGAGAAAGTGATTATTAGAATAAATATTCAAATAAATATTCATTTTTAATTTCAAGAAACAATAACATGCAAATTCTATAATTGTTAACGCTTATGTTATAAATGTGCTGAAAAAATGCCTAATGTATTATGAGGATCAATAGTATTATTTATTCAGTTCAATTAAATAAAATAAAGACAAACATACTAACTCAAATTATGAAATTTACTTCAGAATGAAAGCAAGAGAATTTTATCATATTCTGATGAGTTTACATTGTATTATCCAATTTCATTTTTTTGTTATTATCTTAATACCTATAAATTCAAAAGATTTTGAATATTTTTATAGTATAAATACATATCCATATTCCACTTTTTAAATTTGAAGATTTTTTTAATTAAATCATGTGCTTATTCTTTTCTTCATGAGAATTTTGAAAAATCTGTTAAGATAATTTTAATATACTATCTAAACTTTCTTTAGGAACGATATTAAAATTTCAATAATCATCTCGTGTTCTAAATAAAGAAATTTTTTTTACTAAACCGATTCCATTTCTAATTAAAGATTTTGTTTGAGGAGTTTAACTCATTGACTTATATTAACAATAGAAATATTGCAAAAAAAGGATAAGGCCATTATAATGGCAAAAGAAGATCCCCATCTCTTGCCTGATTATTCGAGGTTATATGAAGATCGGACTTCTGTGACTAAGTAATCAAATACTGAATTTTAAATAGTTCTCAGGGCAATGAAGCTCATATGTTCATCAACCACGAAGAGGCTACTGCCTAAACTCGACAAGTATTTCAACCCACAAAAAGTAATGAAACATTAGAAAAGCGAGAACGAGTTTACTTATACGGTGAACTCCCATTTCTGAAGGACCTCCCATTAATATTAAGAAAATAAGAATTACTTCTTCAAAATTTAAACATTAAAAATTATATGTATATAATAATTAATATTTCAGGTCATACTTTATGATTTTCATATATAATACATTGGCATGATTTGTAGGGTTATAATTATCTATATTTGACAAGTCATTCATTTAAAATACTTTTAACACAAATATTTTATTTGTATTTTTCTTAACCAGCAAGAAACTTTGCCAAAAACTAAGGTTATGTATTATAGAGTGAAATTGCTATAAGATCCATATATCAAAAATGAAATTTCATCCAATATATTTAAAAACAATTATTTAATGAAGCTTATAACAATTAGTAATTAAGTGTTTAATTTTTAAAAAAATAAAATTCGAAAATTTTCAAAATATTTTATTATGTTTCTTTTACTCAAAATAGTTTTCTTGCGGTTCCATAAGAAATTAAAAAAAAGTTATCGATAAATTTATTATGCTCCCCTAAAAAATTAATATAACCACATAAAATAGCGCATCTAAAAATTTTCTAATATGCAATTTTGGTTTCATTTCTGAAATTATTGAATATTTCTTGAAATATAAAATTTTAATAGCTTCGTTTGGTTTATATGAAATGCCGAACTGGCCTCTGGCTATGTATTTTTTTATCTTGAACGAAATATAGAGTCATTTTCGAGGGTAGAATTTCCTGGAGTTTATTTTTTGAAAGTAACCTTTAATCTTTTATCTCAGAAAATAAATAAAAAATGCTTTTTCAGAAATATAGAATTTCTCACACTTTCTATTCATATTTATACCGGGTAATAATGTTTAATAAACCTGGTAAAAAAATACATAAACATTTAAAAACTTTTGTTATGATGCAATGACTCTTTAAAAATATTTTTGAATGTATAATTAACCCTTTGTGGTCGGTAAATTTTTCGTTTGGGAGTACTGAATTGGCAGCTGAAATGTCTGAACTGACCCAGTCTGAAATGGCTAGCTTTCTGTTAATCTCAATTTTTGCGGAGTGATCTTTCGAGACGTGATCATGCCACCACAGCGGCGACACTGACTTCTGCGACAGATTACAAATGCTGCCACAGTTGCAGCACTGACCGCAAAGGGTTAAAGGAATTTTGTATTCGAAATTCCAATTCAGAAGCTTTTTCTTTCCAATTTCAAACAAGAGATGCTCATTTCGGCTTAAAATCGCTAATGCATCAGCGATCTTGTACATGGCAAGTGTCATTAGAAAAAACAACAACATATTTTAGAATAAAATAAGCAAATATAATTTTTGGAATTATCATTTAAAAAATGAAATATAAGAAAAATCCTTCACTGGGTGCATTAATATTTAAAATTTTTAATTAAATTAAGGAAATCAAAATAGCAACGAGAATTCAATACTAATTCCAATTCTTGAAGTGTTTTATGCCGTTACTCACAAAATTCTTTAAGTCCAGCTTGCCACTGGTGAAAACATTGGAATTCTGAACCATTCTCAGAGGAGTAATAAAATTAAAAAAGGAAACTTTTTATCTTTGTTTCAAATCAATATCCTTCTTAAAAATTCCTAAGCTTCAATGACATTAAGTTTTTAATTCTCCCTCCGTTTGGGTTTTCGGCGTCTTTGGACGATCTTAGAATTGCATTTATTTTGCAATTATCTTTTAAATTCAATCAACTTCGCTCTCAAGTAAAAGTCCATAAAGAAACTCATTATCTGCTACTTTTCTTAAAAAATATGTGATACAAAAAAGCCTTCTTAATTGCTAATTACATAAATTTTGCGATAAATCAATAATCCAAATGACAATTAAGCATCTTGGTATTATCTTGAACAGAATCTGTTAAATGGTTAAAAAAGTATTTGTAAGAGTTCAAGAGATAGATAAGAAGGATAATAACATTAAAGATCTTCAAGGAATACTCTCAAATATAAATATCACTATTAAGTTAATAAACATTTCTCTTATTTATGTTTTACCGAGTCAACACCGATAAGAAAAAATTTGATGATTGTATGAATTAAATACTTCTTTTTTTATCGTGGATATTTCTTTTTTCGGAGTAGAGGATATAATTAAAGAAAACGGTACGATAAATTTTTATGAGGAGTTCATGTATTTTTAAAGATAATACCTTTAAATTAAATATATTTAGCTTAATTTAGTTTAATAATATCTACGATTACTTCAATAGAATATTATGTTACAATAGAAAGAATTTGATTGAATCAAATTATCTTTACTCTGAGTTATTTTACCTAGTTTAGTCATATTTAATCAAAGTTTTTTGATATGACCAAACTTTCAATTATATTTCACTATTTTATTTATTTCTGTTGAGATACTTTGATGTTTTGTTTGCTATAAATGAAATATACTAATCCTGATAAGTTTTATTGTTTGAACTAAATGTGAAACAAAATTTCATTTTTAAATATGGATTTAAGGCTATGTATTGAATATAAACCTGTACTAGTAGATTGTGATAGTATGGGTCGTAGGGCATTCAATTCACATCCCTTGGGCTGTAAGTTTCAAAACATCGGCCGAAGATTTTCCGTGTACATGGTGGTTAGAGTACGTATAAAATCTGATACATTTACAAAGTCTTGAAAATCGAGGCAATACCATTGAGGGTACTGGATAAGAGGTAATCGTTTTCAGATTCGGTTCTAAATTACGATCCATGAATGAAATGTATAAATGGAGTCCATGACGTGAAACGGGCTGCGATGCATGAATAGCTAGGACGTACTCTCGACTGTAGATGGCACTACTGAAACAAGAGACACCGATATTTGGCTTAAAATAGCTAACTTCGTCGATGGGCTATTTCAAGTAAGGGCCAACATCAACTGTAAAATCCACAATTAATAACTTCATGAACTAGAGCAAAACGCAATAAAAAAGAATTTATATCTGATTCTCAGACTGAGTCAAGATTCAAAACAGATGTCTCGCCACACAAGGAAAAAGGTTTTGAAGTACTTTTGGGCTAAAATTGTTCGATTCTATACTTCAAAATAGGAAAACCTTAAAAAAATTAAAATATTTTTAAATCCTATTTAACTTTTCATGGTGATAAGATATTCCGTAGAAAAAAAATTCGAGCATTTAAAAAATATTCCGGGAGATAGAAACGAGTCTATTTACTCTCTAATGATATCATATTGAAGAACAGAACAATACCGACTAATAATGCATAAGAGTAAAAAAAATCGTAATTGATTAATTTAGAAATAAAATCTTAACTTCACAATTTGTTTTATTAAATTCAATCTATAAACAAAAAGTGTTTGTCTGGGTTTACTGAAATTTTGCAATGCGAATCATTAGCATCAAATAGTTGATTATTTAGTTTAATTAGAAATCCTTTCGAAACATTTCCACTTTAACTTCCGACAAAAAATAACACAAAATAATGTTTGGACCTTTTGAAACTTAAAATGAATTATTTTCACTCATATAAATTTAATTATCTTGCAGTGGATTTATATGGTTTTAATTAATATATCAATAATATATTAATTAAAACCAAAACATTTTTATCTAGTTTTATATAAAATAATATAATATTGTGAATCATTTTAATGGTTTTTTATAAACCTTTAATTTTTTTCGATTGTATTTAATCAAGTTATATTCTTTGACTTTTTTCTCGTATTGAATATGTTTACATCGATAGGTTGCTTTAGGCCAGTTTTTGAAGTGTTTTATGAAAATTTAATATTTTACTTCAGACCTAAGCAACGATTAAACCAAAATTTATTTTCTGACATTATTAAACACTGTTGTATTATAATATAATATATTGTATAAAATATATTATCAGTCTTTAAAGTTGATAGTTGCATTTTTATTTTAATTGATTGTTGCAATTTTTTTGAACCAAAAAAATTAACTGTTCAATATTAGATGTTAATGCATAACTTATACAACATCTTGTATCATTTAACTGTAATGTATAAATTATACAGCACAATATAATTTATATGTTTTGTATGTATATATTTATATATATGTACATATATATAAATGTATATGCATTTGTTGATATATGCACTCCATAAATTATTTAGAATTCTGTACTTTATATGGTATTTTATAAATTATATAGCACAGTATTTTCTGTATAAATTATATACACAAAAAGCTGAATTATTTCACACTCTAATGTTATATTTCTACTAAACATATATATTTTTTTGAATAAGAAAAGAAAACTTTTGTATTGCCACATTTTGAACAGATGACAAAAAGCTATAGAGTAAGGAAGAATATTTTTACGAATTATTACGAATGACAAAATATAATATTGGGTTAAAGTTTTGCCACATTTTGAAAAGAAGGCAGAAAATTATAGGGAAATGAACAATGTTTTTATCAATTTATATGGATAACATAATATAATATTGGGTTAAAGTTTTACACTTAAAACCCATGGCACTTCTAGAAAACCATTAAGACAGTATTAAGAGATTTTATTAAAATTTTTACATTCGTTAATCGCTACAATAGAGCTGGTTGTTAAAGGCGATATGTTCAAACATTTATTTTTACATAAATCATATTGAAGAAGCATAATTATAATAGAATTATACATATCATTTGATATATATTAATTTCCTTTATTAAATAGAAAACTTAATTAACAATAAAATTGATAAACGTTATTAATTTCTCCAATTTAAATCTTATAAATTCTATTCAGAATCTCTCCACATTCGGATAAATAAGAATAATCGAGTTCGGAGGTGCCCTGAGAAATTCGGCACTTAAGAAATTTTTATTTATACTTATATTAAATGTTTAATATATTTTCCTATCTTTTTCATAAAAATAATATTCTGATATTTTATAAGCAACGTTTCGTTTCAATTTGTTTGAAGAGTTTTGTGTTTTTTAATGCAAAAAAACCATTCTAAATCTTCCATAAGTAATTATTTCACACGCATCCGCAAGCACCCTGTTCTTTCCTAATAAATATTCAGCAATTTTTTTCGAAAAATACTCTTAATTTTATCCATACTATTAAAAATCAAGTTCTCTTAGTTAAGCTGGAGAATAAAAAAATTATTACTTTGTGTTTTTACGATAATTCCTTTGAATGTCTTATGATTCACCATTCACTAAACTAAACATATTTTCAAATTGTTTTCATTTCTTTGGTAAAATCACTGAAATATTGTAGATCGAAGTAAACTAAGACCATGAGTTAATTTTTAACACAACATTTATTTTAAAAGAAAAGAAAAATATTGTAGCGAATAATATAAAAATAAATAAAAACACATTTCTTTCAAAGTTTAATCATTTTTTTAATTAAATGCAAAGAATAACATTTTATGTTATAAATTAAGAATTAATCGCTTTTTTTCAATCATATTCAGAAAATTTTTATTTCATATTTAATATTGGAATTAAGAGCTTATCTAGATCTAATTAAGAGCTCATTATTTTCTATTGGATATAAAATCAATTTAAAAATGCCAAATATTATATTACTAAGAATAAAAGAGAATATATAATCAATTTTTACCATATTTGTGGGAAAACTAGAAAACTGCGGGAGTAACAAAGGCTCCAAATTAATTTTGCCCTTTTAACACTCATTTTAAAAACCTTCTTTAAATGTTATAATGTTTAAAATGTTAAGATGATGTAGGTGAAAATCTAAACAACAGTCCCTCGCACCTTAACTAATATACTTAATATCCGTTTAGTAAATTGGTTATATCCTCAGATAAATTGATTACACGATAAGTGCTATCATTGAATAAAATTTTAAAAAAATATTTCTGGCAATATTTAATCGTATTTAAAAAAAGATTATTCCCCATAATGTCCTAATTATGAAGGGCATTTTGTGCTTACATGTATTTTCTTGAAGAAAATTCAATTCTAGGAAATAATTTTATTTATTTTACATAATGGAATAAAAATGAAAGAAATCTTCTAACAATCCTGCTTCCAAAATAAATATTATAATAAAATGCATTCAAAAGAATATACGCATGAACAGCACCAATGATAGTAAAATTTACTTATGAATTTTGTACTGGAATTCAATAAAGCTTAATTTTTTTATATTATTTTAATAAAATATATTCCTTTACCTTTATTTTCCTTCAATTAGTTTTTCAAGTATATTAAATGTTTAGTCTTCGTAGATTTAAATAATTTTCAAATAAAGAATGGAAGTATCAGTAAATGAATTTTCTTCAAAACTGGAAAAGTAGATCATATTAAGCACTGTCTGAGTTTTTCTTTTTAGCTATAACATCTATCGAAAAACTGCAAATACTAAAGTTGCCAGCTTTAACAAGAGATCAAATGACTTAGTTAGAATTATTCATGCCTTTCAGATAGAGGCTCCCGCTGGTGCGGTGTGGAAGTTGTAGAGGGGATAAAAGCTCAGGTTCCGTTCTCGTAATCTGACCGTGGTTCCAAATTACGAGATTAATTCAAATATAGACCCAGTGTTGATTTAAAAATGTGACATTAATATAACTAAACATATCTATAAATTCATTTGAAATTTTTTACTCTCAGTTACAGCATATCCAACAGCAAATAAAATCCTATCAAATAAATTAAAATGCAATTAATAAAATATCGGATCTCTAGTTTTCGTGTAAATAATATAAAGTGGCTTAGATGTGATG
>JAOUZG010040215.1:7710638-7722513 GCA_026289955.1 Argiope argentata | reverse complement strand
ATATATATATATATATATATATATATATATATATAAAGCAAATAACGCTTTATATATAATCAGAATGGAATAACTAATAGTTTATACCTTAGAATAAAATCAAAAATTAAAAAAAAAATAATCCAGAAACATTTGATTTTTAAATAAAAAAATTTGTCATTAAAAAGTCTAATTTTATAGTAATATTGTTTTTTAATTACGCCTAAAAATGTATTCATTACTATGGTTTGTTAAGATTATTAAAATATTCCATGCAAAAATTCTTCCGTCGATTTCATAACTAATTTAAAATTTCAAAAATCATTAATAAATAATTAAATTTGACAAATAATTCATTTATAATCTTTAATAGTGTTCGGCATAATTAATGAATATCGGAGCAATTCCTTTTGGAATTGAATTATTAAGCATTTTCCCGTGATTTTGCAACTTTAAAAGCTTTTAAAACTCATTAAATGAAAATATGACACCATTAATTTTCTTATCAATTAATAATTAAAACTCATTTAGAATATTAATAAATAGATTTTAATCATCTCAAGTAATATTCTTTGAATTACATTATATTATAAGGAATTCTCCGAAAGATTAGTATTGAATATTAATAAAAAAATCAGTTATAATTTAAGCTTAAGGAGTATATTTAATTATAATTCAATGGAAAGATGTGCCATTTTTATCATTATATATTCTTTAGGATATTAGAATAAAATTCTTTGAATTATTAGCTTTGTTTTGAAGCTCGTAGATTCCAATTGAAAAAAAAATCATTTACTAATAAAAAATAGTGTTTAAGTTGAAAGACAGAAACACAACTTAGAAAAACTCTCTGCAAATTCAATTCTCAGATATACTCGACAAAATTTTCTGATTATTCACATGCTCACACAAACACATGATAACTGAACTCATCATATGATGATCTATGTATATCACAATTGAAGTTAATAATTGCATAATTGATAGAATCAATGCACATGATCAAACAACCCTAGTACATAAAATCGTATGAGGCTTGACTACAAAACAAAACAATTTCTTTACAATAGGATGAAAAGAACCTTTTTAGCACAAAAGGTCCATCAATATGATTTACATTTTTATGAAATTGTATGGTATTTAAAATATCAAAGATTATTGTAGAGACATCGTAACCGCTATTAAACATGATTATGATAAAAGTTAAGAAAGATGATTACACAGTATTGTTTATTCTGTGGAATGTAAATGACTAAGCTTCTTTCATGAATAGATGTGATCTGTGTCAGTATCAAGTGCTTTACAGCTTGAATTCTTTTACAGAAAGAGAAATAAAAGTATATTAACGATACTCTGAAGCATATCAAACAATCTCTAATGTCTTTCGCTTCCTTTCAAATTATATATATTTAAATATAGGCACATATTAGTCAATTTTTAAATATCTTTTAATAGAAAGAACAAACAATTTGATTTTTGATGTAAAATATTGCACTTGTATGCTTGCTTATTTAATACATTACGAATTAATTTATAGGTAGTCATGAGAATTAAATCAATCAAAATAACATTTTATCTTGATAGAAAAGGATTATTAAATAATGGATTCCATTGTCTAAGCTTAGGTTAAACAACAAACGGCTGCTAAGACCAGTTAGAAAGCACAAGGAAAAATCTTAATGACCGAATCACAGTGGCAAAAACACTAGAGAGAAGCTATATTTGAGTCCAAAGGGTCATCACCAGTCACGGTATAACTCTTCCAGTGGGAAGCCTGTCCAGTCTTCTATAGGAAGTAGCCGATCCTCAAACTGTTTATACAAACAATGGTGGATAGAACAAATCACCTTACCAGAAGCATTTCACCCTAATTTCTGAAGTGTCCAGCAGTGGGGGGTAAGCTTAGACTACAAAAATGATTTTCGTTAAATCCTTCCTTAATAGTAAAAAGTAGCACACCTTCATTTTAGGCTTGCCTATTATAGATTTAAAAATATACAATTTGTGTTGAACTAAAATAATTTATATATACTTCTGATAGCTCTATTACGAAATTACATCTAGCTGATATCTTCATTTCTGTCTTATTTAGCTTAATATGACAATTTTTTTTTGTTATTTTCCAAATAAATAACATCTTTTAAGATTATCTAAAATATTTCGAGGGGGTAATCTTCTAGCAGATAACATTCTATTTACAGAAGATATTCAATTGCCTGGTTGAATACAGACATTTTTTTTTACCATTTCAGTAGTTAGCCATGAAAAAAAACCGGTTTTTAGCAAATTGTTGCAATTGATTCCCAATACAATTACAATTTGGAAACGAAACTTTCCCCCAGTTTTATCACTGACAAATCTATTTGAAGATTTTGAGGCAACTACTTACAAAAAAATATTAATAGATATATTGTGTTAGTGTTAGTTGTTATTTAAAGCTCTTGACTCATAGAACTTTAAAAGTCTCGAAGGCATTCGCTTCAATTTAATTTGAAGCAATGATATTTCTTAACTTAAGAATTTTCTTTCTCAGAACTTTAAAGAATTTATCTTCCAATCTAAGAATAAACATATAGCATATTATTAAATTCAAGAATTTCTTTCTTTCTTTTATACAATATCATTTTTTTTTATTCATTTCAATTCCTTTTTTATTCATGAATGCATTTGAGTGGGAAAAAAGTTAAATTTAATACTATAGCATATATTTATCCACTTACAATACACTTCCTATTCTATTTAACAAAAAATTTAAAATAAATAACGATTTATTTCCAGAATTTTATTCATGTGTTAATTTTTAGATATCTTCCGCTTGTTCGTCTTCGAACCATAAAATTTTCTTTTATATGCTGAGAGTGAGCAAATTTTGCTGAATATTTTTTTTAAACAAATCATTGGGAAGGGAAAATTAGGAAACTGAATGTAGTTGATGGAACTGTAGAGTATCATTAAAGATGTAGTTTATATCAATTTATGCAATTTATTCGCAAAATAAACTAAAATTTAGGAAAGGGCTCCAAAATCCTGGCATCTGTAAATGAAGAAACATTTTCTTTATGTTTTCTATTCCAGTCTATTGACTCTGTAATGCTTGCAATTTAAAGCTTTCTAAAGATTAACCGAAAATAAAGCGCTATAAAGCGTCAAATAAAATAGGAGACATTTCCTAATGAATCTCTTAAATGAGGCATCTGCAACTCAATTTGGACTAAGTATTCAATCCAATGGTTCAAAAAAATAAAAATAAAAATAAATTATTCCTCATAAAAAAAATAATCATTTACTCATTCCTACTTTTAGCTCACATTCTTCCTATTTATTTATATATTTTTCAAATTTTCAACCGCTAATAAAATACTTTGTATTCATCCGATTAAGTTTAAGTTAATTCTTTTAAACTTGTAGTAGATGACATTTGATGCTAATACAGTTTTTTAAAATATTAATACATAATTTTTTATTCACTAATTAGAAACTAACATTCTCACCAAAAATCTTCATTTCCCCATCGCCAAATACTTAACGAATTCTGTTTTTTCCCCCACGCCAATGTAGTTAGGCTTAACATGTTTTCTGCCTATTATTTTAAACGATTCGATTTATTTTCATAATGTTTCATGCAATTCAAATTAAACCTTGATAACTACTCGATTTTTCTGATTCATTTTGAAATACTTTCGAATTAAAATAATATAGAATAAAGAAAATTTTAAATTTCTTATTTGTATTGTGTAGAAAACTCACGGTGCAAATTTGCGTAGAAAATTCACCCCTATTTCGTTGCGACAATTGGCGTTGAAAACTCAACGATAGTATAATTTTTTGATCAATTATTTATAGTAAGAGTGATTTTTATGTTGGGATAGTCTGTTTGATATGGCGTTGGATTCGCATCACTTGTGCTTTGAATTTGAACCAGCCAGCCGAAGACTGCGTGTGTGTGAGTGATGGCCGCTAAATTTTTTGTGTTCATAGAGTTCTCCATGTCGAGAATAATACCACTGAGGGTACTGGGTCAGAGATACTCATTTTTATTTCAGATCTAGATTACCACATGTGGTTGAATGAAATCCACTCCATAAAAAGGGCTTATTACGTTTGTGAGCTAGAAGTCAGACTTCTGCTTTCCGTTTCTCAGGAGTCCATACTCTCAAAAGCTACGGCACCCCTCCTTCCGTTATAATGCGGAACGAGAGTTACAACACTTGTAATTATTTAATAAAAACTAACCAAAATAAAAAAAATTCTTTGTTATCTTTAGTAGGAATTGACTTTAATTTTTATAACTTGTTATTATTATTATATTATTCTTATTGACTTATTTATTACATACAAAGTTAAATGTCTAACGTCGGAATATATTATCACTTATAAATCCTGCATCTAAGTAAATACTTATTCAGATACATATCCGCAAATTCTCTTTTTCAAAGTATATAAGCTCTTAATATTTTCCCAGAGTAGGTTTTTCTATCTCCTGCATTATTAATATGAACGCTTATCTGATATTCCTTGTAATTTTTTCTTCATTTACGCTAAATAAAGAACATTTTACCTAATAATTAATTAAAAGGCTGATTTAAAGACTTTCCACTTTTGCTTATTTACCAAATTCGGCTAAGATGATAGCGTTTCAAATGGGAAACGCACTGGACTACGAATCGATCTTTGTTTCCATCAACATTGGATTCAGATGTTCGCCTGGCTGATAATTGCTCACTATGGAAAATTACACTTCAAAATTCAATAGAATTGCTATATATATTCAAGGAACTCTAACGAGTTTCCAGTGTCAGTTTCTCAAATCATTTACTACCATTGTTGCTAAATTATACATATTCATTCAAGTATTATATATAAATATAGCTTTATCATGGTTTTCAGAAATTTTTAAAATTACATTGTTTTTGCCTTAAAGAAAACAAATGTAGATTATAACATTTGGCAATATACAATGGATTTGAAAATGCATATATACATCAGATTTTTAGGGTAGTTAAAAATAGCCAATATATTTGTATATTAAATTCATATGCTCTCTAATATAGTTGATTAATCATTATTATGAATTCTATGTAAGTCAACAATTTTATTCTAATTGTAAATGTAGTTTTTTTTATTTCAAAAAATATAATTTAATATAAAAGTTGCTTTTACTCACCTGATAGTATTTGAAAATCGTCATAATACTATTTAAATTTTCATTAAATATATCAAATAATTTAAGATCTATTTGGGATTATATAAATAGGTACAAGATTTCACGCGTTTCTGAATTCGATATACTTTTGTCAGCTAGGCTTTTCACTGACTAAATATATTTTATCTCATATATGGTTTTTGTTTCATTGAATGAGTCACTTTAATATCGAAAACGATCAAAAAACTTTGTCTCGCATTTATTGTTTAAAAAAAAATATCACATTTCCTACTTATTCGCTTTCATATAATCATGTGCTCAAAATGACAGTCTTCTAGGTTTTATTTGCTGAAGTCATTAAATTTTAACTTTTTCTAAAATCAGAGCTTTTGTAAATGCATTGGCAATGCATTATTAAAAACTGATATTTTGAGATGCTCGTGCAGATGATATTTTTTTTTTGCCTACGGAGTTTTGTTAACGCCAAAATCTTCATCCAAAAAATAAAAACATCATGCTAGAATACGATAAAAAATCAATGTAATTCATAAAATTGAATGCTTAATGTAAAACTTCATTAATGCTCAAATGATAGAAAGAATTATGCATGAATAACTTGCTGTATGAAATTACAGAAAATAATCTTTTATTAATTATCATTGGAGTTACAGAGCTAACGCGCAGAATTTTCGGTACTTACGTATTATACCATCCAACTTTATGGCCAAATTTGATGTCATCGCCTGTGAGTTGATAAACCGCCAATTATGGCAATCCGGAAGTAATCCGTTGATCTTTATCGCCAAATTTAAATCCTTCGCTAATGAGTTACTAAACCGTTGGTGAAGACAGTCTAATACATAAGTAACAATATTTAAACTTAATAATCTTTATTTTGTATAAGATCAAAATTTGTAGTACTACATTTTAGTAAGTGTGCTTCTGAAGAGTTCACCTCCTCACGCTTTCAATTAATTTATATAAATTTTGGTTTCATCCTTAATTAGACTTAACTGATGTTTTTTTTTAAATATAGAAAGTTACTTTATGCTATCATGTAAAAAGGATCTCATGTAAATATGAACTATACAGAGAGGAATAAATTTTTATTTCTGGTGGAAATTAATTCAAACACATTTCATACATTTATATCCATTCAATATCATGAAAATGTATCAATAAAAAATATAGGGCATAATTTAAGGATTGAAACTAATTTGGACCAAAAAATAGCTAAATTTTCTCTATTGTACATAGTAAATATAAATATAATATCTTTATATGAGTTTTGATTTCAGCTATAAATTACTTTCAAAATTTCTACCATTTAAATACATTTATTATAATAACGTATTCAACAAATGCCTTATACGCTAATATATTTTAAATAATGATGAGAGAATGACAATTATTTTTTTAAGCATTTAGAAAGTTCAATGTCAAATTACATCGTCTGAATCCCTTTTGAGTAAATCGAAACAACCTATTATTGCGATATCGCGAAAATGTGAAGCTAAACTAGTTTCCAAGATGCATTAATAACTGTATTTAAGAAAATCTCTTCCAAATTCAGTTTATTTCTTCCAAGCTTAAAGATTCATCAACGTGAACAGCTGTCAGAGAATCTGCTCATCGTGCGAAGTTAATTCCATTCATCTTATAAGATGATCCAGGTACAAATTCAAATAACTTTATGAGCACTCCAACTGTCTACTAATGCAGAATGAGATACCTTAAGATTAACATTGATTAAGAATGCATGTGGATCCTCCGGGACCGAGATTATATATGTGTCTATCTGCTCATTTTCTGATAAAAGCAGATCCGATTGACAGTCCTCTTAAGCCATGATTACTTAGAGATATTAAAAGGACTTAGAAATTTCGTTTCTAGGTATGGGTGTTCTGTCTGATTATTAAACATATTTCATGAGATATAAATTAAGGAAAAGTACGTGTCTTTGAATGGGATTCGTACAGTCGTAGTCATCTTCTAACTGTAAAATAATGATTGAAAACAGTTTATATAACTATTCCCAATTCAGGCTTTGTACCTTTAGGCAATATAATATACTATGTTTGAATCTTCTTATACAAATCATATATATGTGGGGGGATTAATACTAAGAACTCTAATTAATCTCCAATTAACCAAGATAAATTAATTTTAAACGTTTTCTAAACTGGTGAAAATATAACTCTCTACATATCGATTTAATTGTTAATTCCTAATTATTGTAAAAGATGGAGACACCAATCATTTCAATTAATACGTCATCTGTTAATGACGTCAGAGTAACGGCTTTGCCACGTAATGACCCAAGCAGCAAAAGATCATCGGCCAACCATTGGCCACACATCGCAACGCAGAACGCGCGACGTCGGGCCGAGATCGGAAGCCGATGTCGCGCCAACATTGGTCTTGTCCCACGGCGGAACGCCGGGCGATGATCGCGCCGACTTCTTTTCGATGAAATTTCCGATCGTTTCCCGACGTGTTTTCTCATGGCCGACGTCATTCCAATCATTTCCCGAAATGTTTTATCAATGGGCGACCCAATGCCAACCATTTCCCAATGTATTTTAGCAATGGGCGATATGTTACCAACCATTTCCCAATGTATATTTTAGATATGGACGACCCAATGCCAATCATTTCCCAATGTATTTTAGCAATGGAAGACCCAATGCCAACCATTTCCCAATGCTTTTTAGCAATGGGAGGTCAAATATCAATCAGTGGGCGATTTATTACTGAACAATTGCTGCATCAAATTGAAATATTAGTTTATTGGTTATTTAGTTTTCTTAAACCCTATAATTTAGTGTCATAATAGTTAAAATTATTGTACTTTCAAATTTTATTCAAACGAATGAAAATAAGAAATATTTTAAGTAGTTTACTTTTCTTTTTTACTTATGAATATTTTTGTTTGCTATTTATTTTGATAAATTTAGAATTCCATAAAACACTTGCTTTTCATAGAATGATATGTTTCATTATTTTAACTCTTTGACTTTCTTAATTATTATTATAGCATATTGTTTTATCACAATCTTACTCTATAAATTTTCAAATTACATTTTTTTACAGTTCTAAGGAAAATAAACAAATGTTAAAATTATCTGAAATAATTTTAAATTTGATCACTTGAACATCTTAATTCTAATAATATAATCTTATATCTCTATGTAAGGTTAGTTTCTTTCATTTATATTTCCATTATTAAATGCATGGGAAAAACTGCTAACATAATCATAGTTTCAATTGAATAATTAATCAGTGTAATTATATATATATATACTATTACATTTTTAATATTGCCTATACAATTTGTTAATTTTAAAAGTTATTTCATAAAATTTCAAAGCATATTATTCTTATATAATTCTATTTTCTATATAAGACTATATAATTCTTATTAAAAAATTATATAGTTAGTTCTATATAATATATATAGAACTATATGTATATTCTTATAGTTTGCTATAAACTTTTATATTGTTTAATGTTAGCAATAAAAAATAATTACTAAAATGCAATGAATAAAACACAAATTCCTATTTTAACATATTTTGAACATCCCCCCTTTTTTTACTGCATTTGTTAAAAATTGTTTAAAACACTAAATTATAGCATTCCAATATGTGTTTCTTCAATAGGCAATATTTTTACAAGCACAATTTAACAAGTTACTTTAAATATCTTTTCTAGATCTCTGTATAGTAAGGTTTGGTTTTGTGGTGAAAGAACCAAATTTGATCTATGACAAATTCTGAACATTATACAAAAATTCCATACACAAAATGCAACACTTCTTTCATTTATATGAAACTCCTATTAACTTACATACTTTATGTTGAAGAAACTTTATACCTCATTATAAATGCTAGTTCTAGGTAGTGTGTAATAAATAACATTCTACAAGACAATTACCAAAAAATAATGAATAAAGCACAAATTTTTATTTAAACATAATTTGAACATTTCCCTATTTTTTCTAATGCAGTGGTTAAAAATTGTTTAAAATACTAAATTATGCAATTCCTATTATATGTTTCTTCATTTTATTTGCATGAAATTCCTTATGTTTACTATTAACTTACATACTTCATGTTGAAGAAACTTAATACTTCATTATAAATGTTAGTTAGCTAGTGTCTAATAGGCAACATTTTACAAATAAAAAAATTATTTGAAATTTGTAATATTTATTTATTATAAGTTTAAACTTGGTTTTGTAGCACAAGAACCAAATTTGGTCTATGATTAACTCTAACATTTTGCGAAAATTCTAAATAAATGCCTAATTCCAAACAAACACTTTCAATTATACAAAATTACTTATGAAAAATGTTTAAAAATATATATATTATTTTTCCCTTTTTATTTTTTTGGAGAAAGGAAAAAAACAATTTATTTAAAAAGACCTTTATTAAATAAAATTTCACAAATACAAAGTAAAATGATATAGTAACTTCAAATTTTAGGCTGAAGTTTCAGTAATGAACTTGTACACCCAAGCAGCATCCTGAAACTGACTCGGTGACTATTATGAATAAATAATATTTTCTCATCATTTATAAACAAAATTTATTTAATTTAAAAAAAAATATTTATAATACTTGAAACATTTGAAATTTCCACAAATTTACATAAATACCACACAATTTATGTAAATATTATATATATGTATAACTGAATCATCTGCTATATATAAGAAACCTTTTAGATTCACTTTTCCTTTTTGGTCACCAATCACGAGCCTAGAAAATAATTATAATAATTATTGTCTCTTTATTTGAATTTTACTGTTTTCTCTTTTATTGAAAAAAGTACATATAAAATATTTGATAACCGGAGAAAAGTATTTAACAAGTAAAAGTCTTATAGAACTTCATAAACATGATAATGTTTAGGATAAGAGAGAAAAATAAAAATATTTGAAACTAATGGGAGTAAAATTTGTGACTATTTTATGAAATAATTAGAAACTATTCATATAAAAGTATTAAAAAATGCCTGCATTATCTCAAGTTTTAAAGAAATTTCTGTTTTGAAGTTTACAGTAAATATATTTAAATATATTTTGCTAAACCTTTTTGACCTCATGTCAAAATAAAAATAATTATACAAATATTATTGTAATACCAAAATATAAGAATGTTATTTAATATTTTTTAAAACTTCTTTCATTTAACATTTAAAATTGTATGCAAAAACATAGAATTTAAATGAAAAGAAAAATTAATTCAATTAAATATAATTAACATAATTTGAGTTATTATTCTGAAAAAAAGAGGCTGCTATTATAAAATTTATTCAATATATATAAAGAAAAAAGAAAGTTGTGTAAAATAAAATGGATTCTTTTCTTATTAAAAAAAAAGCTTTCTAATAAAAAAATTGAAATTGAAATTAACCTACTTGTTGTAATGTAGTAGGCTTGGATAACATTTGAAAATGCATTTCATTATATCTTTCATGCAAAGGCATATCATATTTTGGTCTTTTGTTTAACACATAAGTTTGAAAACTCCTTGGCTGCTTCCACTGGGCTGACAAAATGGAACTGACTCGACAGGAATATCATGGTCAGGAATATTTTCATTTCTAAGCAAGTTCTTAAGGCATAAATTGAATTGAAATTTTACATAGAATTGTTTCAAATTTCCCTCTGCAGTTGCATTCAGTAGAAACCATACTCCAGCTCACACATTATAATTATCAATATATTCTACGAATAATTTTGCCTCATGTCGACTTCAGGAATAGAATCTCTCTCAGTAGCTTTCAAAGAAACAAGGATAAATTTTGTTGTTGCTCATATTTTCTGATTGATTATAGAATTTATTTTACCTCCAATTGCATTTTCAGTTTTGAAACAAAAAGTGCCCAAAATTTCCATTCATTGAATAGGAGATACATTTCATATTTTGTCATTTTTAGAAATTCTATGAAATATGTATGAATGCATATTTGTATATATGGCAATGTATGAATTTTCATACATTGCCAGCCAGTTTTAGGCATTATATTCAATGTTCAGTCATTCTGTGAAATGGCAAGTTTCATAATTTTTCAGCAATGCAGATAAAATATTATGTATATGCTTTTCTTCAGTTTAACTCTCCTTTATGACCAGGTCTGATGAACCTACAAAACACATTTGTTAATTAGAATAATGATTGAGCTTTCACATATTTTAAAAGTACAACAAATATTTGTTGATAAATGAAGATGTGTAATTAACTTGCAAAAGTTTTACAGGACTTCATAGGCATGATAATAGCTTTGCTGGGATAATGATTTGTGTAGACACACTTTTAATAGTGTTTACAATAGCAACAAAAAAAAAAAAAAAACTCAAACTAATGGGAGTAAAATTTATGTTATTATTTTGCGAAATATGACATAATTAAAAACTATTTATATTAGAGCATTCAAAAATGCCTACTCAATTCCCAGTTTTAAAGATTTCTTTCCTAACCTTACAATACGATCGTAGTTTAACCGCCTACTTGGCGCACTTTTCCCAAAAGTCGCCAGCCAAGAGCTTGTGTAATCTTTCGGACTCCTCTTTCGAATGCTAAACGGGTTGCCACATTTGAGAAAACGGGAGCTGCTAGCTTTGGCGCGTTATCACCTACTGAGCTAAGGTTTTTTTAGTCTCAAGTTAAAATAAAAAAAATAATTACACAAATTTACTGCCATACCAAAACATAACAACGTTATTTAATACATTAAAAAAAT